>JAODAL010009574.1:0-109940 GCA_025379985.1 Phyllomedusa bahiana | reverse complement strand
CAACAAAATCTTTTAAAAAAAAAGGACTTTTAGTCCAAATTTATCCAAAAAAAATAATCCCATAGCGCAAAAATTTTTAAAAAAAAATATTTTAGGGGAAAAACCCCGTAAAAAACATATTTTAGCAACAAAATACAAAAAAAACCCCCCAATTTTTGGGGGGGGGGGGGCGGACGGATAGGAAAAAAACTTTATTCGAAAAAAACCCTTTTTAAAAAAAAAAAAAAATTTCTGTCGCCAAATCCATAAAAAAAAAAAAAATTTTAGCGTTAGAAGCGAAAGAACTATTAGTGGCAAAATCCGTAATAGAAAAAACTTTATTAGCACCAAAATGTGTTAAAAAAAAAAAAGGAAAATTTTTTTTTGAAAAAATTTAGAATTGCGCAAAAATCGTTAGCCACCAAAGCATAAATCCTTTTATCACGAAGGGTTAAAAACGGGGGACACATGGACCCCTTGTTTTCCCAAATTTGTAAGGTATAGCCTTTATTAACCCCCACTTAGGGGGGATTGGGGTCTCCGGGCCGAGGGTTTTCACTAAAAATCGCGGCAAAAAAAGCGCCAAAGGTCCGGTTTTTCCATAGACTCCTTTTAGAAAATTTTCTGCCCGGCTTGGCTTTATTAAAAAACATGGGGCAAAAATGAGCAGAAAAAAAAAAAGCGAAAAAAAAGGGCTCGGGCAAAAGGTTTTTACAATAGTCTATGGGAGATTTTTTTCCTTTTTTTTTTTTTCCGGGTTTTTTTCGTTTTTCTGTGCAGCGGAGACAGAGCCTAAAAGTTGTGTCACTGTCTAAATACTTAAGACTCAGCTATACAGTGAGTTGCAAAACTATTTATACCCTTGGTCTGTTCCGCATTTTTTAACCTAAACTTAAATGTATTTTATTCAGATTTTATATGATGGAGCAACACAAAGTAGCAAGTATCTGAAGTATAAAGAAAATGTGTTTTCCCAAATTTTTGCTAATTAAAACACAAAGTGTGGTGTGCATATGTATTCAGCCCCTGTGTTCTGATAACTCTAAATAAAATGTTGTGACCAGTTGCCTAGAAGTTTTCAAAATTAGTAAAAAATTTACTTTGAAGGGGGGGCCCCCTTGGGCGGTAAAGGTCTTTTTTCCCACTTGGTGGGGGCCCCCCCGGGCTGAGGGATTGTCCGAAAAGAGCTCCCTTTAAAATGCACCAGGCTGGGACCCCCTGTTTGCAGCTCTGACTAGACTGGTAAGACTGCTCCAGTTACTTTGACATGTGATTTGGAGCTGCCAGTCAAGTCCTGGATGCATATAATAACCCGGCTGTGTTAAATCAAGACCCAGACTTGCTGCCTTGCCCTGAGCCGAGTCCTGAGAGCAACAGGACTGTGATATGTGGATGTGTAAAGTCTGATGGACTTGGTGCCTTACATGCTGTGTTGTCTATTGAAAATGCTACTAATGGGAGAAATGTACCTGTAACCAGTCACAATCCCATTGAGAATCTATGACAAGACTTGAAAACTGCTGTTCACAAACATTCAATTTGACTAAGTAAGAGATATTTTGCAAAGAGGAATGGGCAAAAACTCCAGCCTCTAGATGTGCAAAGATGGTAGAGACATCCCATAACAGACTGCAGCTATCTTTGCAGCTAAAGGTGATCCTACAAAGTATTGACTTTTCAGAATGTAAAATTTGCAAAAATTTGGAAAAGCCATTGATCATTTTCTTTACACTTCAAGTACTTGCTCTATAAGGCCATGTTCACACGGCTTATTTTGGGACGTATCTCACCCCATATTTCGTGCCGTACTGCGCTGAATACGGAGCGAGATATGTCTCAGTCATTACGATAATCCACAGATCTCATAGAGAATTATGGATTCCGTCTTCTCTCCCCGCTCGCACAATACGGTGAGCGGGGAGAGAAGTGACATGTCAATTATTCACAGCGTATACGCACCGAGAATAATGAATGTCTATGGGGCCGGCGGGCTGCCGGCCTCTCCACCACCACCCCCGCCCCCGCTCCTCACCACACGGCCTGAACATAGCCTTACACATAATATCAATAACATACATTTATGCTTGAGGCTCTAACGCAGTGATGGCGAACCTTTTTGAGACCGAGTGCCGAAACTGCGACCGAAAAATACCTTAGTTACCGCAAAGTGTCGCCATCGCCGGCACGAAGCAGGGAGGTGACATCTGGCCATACAACAATTAATACGAGGGATGTGACGGCCGCTTAGCCCATCCCTTTGCCATATTTCCACTATACAGTGACCATATTGTGGTAGATAGCCGTGTACACAGGTGCTCAGCAGACAGTTGACTTAATAATACCACACCACCACCACCACATAGTGACTGAATAATACTGCCACGTATCACCACCACATAGTGACTGAATAATACCACAACACCACCACCACCACATAGTGACTGAATAATACCACAACACCACCACCACATAGTGACTGAATAATACCACAACACCACCACCACATATGACTGAAAATACCAAACACCACCACCACAAGTGACTGAATAATACCACAACACCACCAACACATAGTGACTGAATAATACCACAACACCACCACCAACACATAGTGACTGAATAATACCACAACACCACCACCACCACATAGTGACTGAATAATACCACAACACCACCACCACCACATAGTGACTGAATAATACCACAACACCACCACCACCACATAGTGACTGAATAATACCGCTACGTATCACCACCACAAAGTGACTGAATAATACCGCCACACCATTACTGAATATAAACCATTACACTTTGCACACATATAAGAGATTACATTTCAGGCACATTTAGTGACTCACATGTGACGTTTCTCCAGTAAGTCGTTCACATTCCGGGTTTTTTCCCATCCGTTCACACCTTTATGCTGATTCTCCCGACCAACACTCATCCTGCAATTTAGACACAAAAATTTTAAAACCTCACTTTCCAGCAAATCCTTACTTTTAAATTATATAAGTCCCCCCAAGTTAGGCAGGGGATAGGTCCCCTCAATTTGGGAGTATATAGATATAGACCCCACAGGCAGTATACAGCTCACCCCAGGGTTTTTACAGGGCCCCACGGCCGTGTACAACGAGGGTTTCCACAGGCAGTGTACAGACAGATGGCTCCCCACAGGCAGTGTACAACAGAGGCTCCCCCCAGGGATGTACAGACAGACCCCCACAGCAGTGTACAACAGTGGCTCCCCCACAGCAGTGTACAGACAGATGGCTCCCCAAGGCAGCGTACAACAGATGGCTCCCCACAGGCACGACAGAAGATGCCCCCCCACAGCACTACAACAGATGGGTCCCCACAGGGATCGTTTCAGACAGATGGCTCCCCCACAGCAGCGTACTACAGATGGCTCCCCACAGGCAGTGTTCAGACAGATGGCTCCCCACAGGCAGTGTACAGACATCTGGCTCCCCTCAGGCAGTGTACAGACAGATGGCTCCCCACAGGCAGGGTACAGACAGATGGCTCCCCACAGGCACGTACAGACAGATGGCTCCCCACAGGCAGCGTACAGACAGATGGCTCCCCACAGGCAGCGTACAGACAGATGGCTCCCCACAGGCAGTGTACAGACAGATGACTCCCCACAGGCAGTGTACAGACAGATGACTCCCCACAGGCAGTGTACAGACAGATGACTCCCCACAGGCAGTGTACAGACAGATGACTCCCCACAGGCAGTGTACAGACAGATGACTCCCCACAGGCAGTGTACAGACAGATGACTCCCCCAGGCAGTGTACAGACAGAGACTCCCCACAGGCAGTGTACAGACAGATGACTCCCCACAGGCAGTGTACAGACAGATGGGCTCCCCCCAGGCAGTGTACAGACAGATGACTCCCCCCAGCAGGTACTACAGATGACTCCCCAAGGCAGTGTACAGACAGATGACTCCCCACAGGCAGTGTACAGACAGATGGCTCCCCACAGGCAGTGTACAGACAGATGGCTCCCCACAGGCCGTACAGACAGTTTGGCTTTCCCCCCAGGCAGGTACAGACAGATGGCTCCCCACAGGCAGGGTACAGCCAGATGGCTCCCCACAGGCAGGGTACAGCCAGATGGCTCCCCACCGGCAGGGTACAGCCAGATGGCTCCCCACCGGCAGGGTACAGCCAGATGGCTCCCCACCGGCAGGGTACAGCCAGATGGCTCCCCACCGGCAGGGTACAGCCAGATGGCTCCCCACCGGCAGGGTACAGACAGATGGCTCCCCACAGGCAGTGTACAGACAGATGGCTCCCCACAGGCAGGGTACAGACAGATGGCTCCCCCCAGTCAGGGTACAGACAGAAGGCTCCCCACAGGCAGGGTACAGACAGATGGCTCCCCACAGGCAATATACAGGACCCCACAGGCAGTATACAGATATAGCTCTCCCCACCAGCCAGTATATAGATATAGCCGGCTCCCCCAGCCTGTATGTAGCCGGCTCCCCAGCCTAATTACCGGCCCCCCACCTGAAAAAGTACCGCTCCTCCACAATTTCTTAGTATATAGCCCTACTCTACTCTTTTCCCCACTGCCTGTATATAGAAGCTCTCCCGGCCTCTATATAGCCGGCACTCTCCCCACTGCCTGTATATAGCCAGCCCCCCCAGCCTCTATATAGCCAGCCCCCCCAGCCTGTATATAGCCAGCTCCCCCAGCCTCTATATAGCCAGCTCCCCCAGCCTTTATATAGCCAGCTCCCCCAGCCTTTATATAGCCATCTCCCCCAGCCTCTCTATAGCCAGCCCTCCAGCCTGTATAAGCCAGCTCCCCCAGCCTGTTATAGCCAGCTCCCCCAGCCTGTATATAGCCTGCCCCTCTCCCCACTGCCTGTATGTTTGTGTGTTGTATATATATATATATATATATATATATATATACACAAATTAAATAATAACCCTAATACTCACCTTACCTCCATCCCACCCGCGCGCTCCTCTTCTGTCTTCTTCTCTCCTCGCGCGGGGACGCTCCTCTGTCAGCTCCTCGGGCGCACAGCCTATGATGGCTGTGCGCCCGAGGACAGGCAGCGGCGCGATGAGGTAATAACATCGCGTCGCTGCTAGCTGAGCACATGGACCGCCGCGCACCCTCAGAGCTGAGGGTCCACGGCGGATCCCGACTGCCGCTGTGTTAGGCCTGGGGCTGCCGAAGGCACCAGGTCCGACGATGTGACCCAGACACCGAGCCCTCCTGGCGCGGTGTCCGGGTGACAGTGCAGGAAGGCAGCACGCGTGCCATAGGTTCGCCACTGCTGCTCTAATGTTTAAATGTTCAAGGGGTACACTACCATTAAAAAGTTCAGGGTCACTTAGAAATTTCCTTATTTTTTAAAGAAAAGCACAGTTTTTGTCAATGAAGCGAACATTAAATGAATCAGAAATCCACTCTATACATTGTTAATGTGGTAAATGACTATTCTAGCTGCAAACATCTGGTTGTTAATGCAATATCTACATAGGTGTATAGTGGCCCATTTCCAACAACCATCACTCCAGTGTTCTAATGGTACATTGTGTTTGTTAACTGTGTGTAGTGCTAAGATATTAATTGACCATCCAGAGTCCATATTGGCAGTATCTCTTTAAGAACATTAGATGGTAATAGCTAGTCTTGAAGCTGTAAATTTCCTAACACCTGGTAATGTTAGTGAGAAACGGTGCATATTGACACAGAGGTCTGTTATCAGGGTTTCTCACGTGACTTTGTTGTGAGAACGCTGTACCAAGTAGCCACATAGCTCTGTGTTGGTGTGAACAACTACTACCCACCAATGTTTAGGGAGAAGGATGGCAAAGCAGATGTTCATGGCTTATTACCAAGGGTGTTCAACATCCGGTGATTGGATTTTTCCAGTGCCAGGTTAACCTCTGAAGAACTGGCCATTCGGAGGAGCGGGGGCCTTATACTGGAAAAATACTGATCTGTTAGCTTGCGTAACACTTGGTTATGCAGGTATTTGTTTCAAATGAGATATAAGCTGAGAAAGTTTGCTGTGAAGTTAGAAGTATTTGGACCTGTGGGCTGTGGAGGGATGCCTCACCACCACAGGGATATATCCCAGGAATATCTCTATCTTCACTGGCCCACTTCTCCCAGCTGATGCCGATAGATGATGTTTATAACATTCCTGGTGAAGCTTGGACCTGTATAAGAGGGACACCCGCTAACAGTGTTGATCTCAGGGATTCTCTCTATCTTCGCTGGCCCGTTTTTACCAGCTGATGCCAATAGATGATACTTATAAGATTCCTGATGAAGCTTTGACCCTTATAGAGGTATAATGTAAGTATTTATAATCAATATTATGCATGATTGCTTTGCCTTTGTAATCTATATTATGCGAAAGTGTACGCAGTATTACACTATCTTCTTTTGGTCTTATGTAATCACTGAATTCTTCATATAATAAAGTTAATAAAGCATTTGATGTTGCCTTCTTTAAAGCCTCCTATCCGACTCCTTAAAATACCTGGCAAAACACTGTGTAATTGGATATATTGGATATTTTGAACACTCTTGAAAACCCTTGTGCAAGTATGTTAGCACAGCTGAAAACAGTTTTGCTGGTTAGAGAAGCTATAAAACTGACCTTCCTTTGAGCTAGTTGAGAATCTGGAGCATTACATTTGTTGGTTCGATTAAACTTGCAAAATGGCCAGAAAAAGAGAACTTTCATGTTCATGTTAGAGCACAAACAGGCTCTAACCAGAGTAGAAAGAGAAGTGGGAGGACCCGCTGCACAACTGAGCAACAAGACAAGTACATTAGAGTCACTCTTTTGAGAAATCCACGCCTCATAGGTCCTCAACTGGCAGCTTCATTAAATTGTACCTGCAAAACGCCAGTGTCAACATCCTACAGTGAAGAGACGACTCTGGGATGCTGGCCTTCAGGGCAGAGTGGCAAAGAAAAAGCCATATCTGAGACTGACTAATAACGGGAAAAGATTAATATGGGCTAAAGAACACAGACATTGGACAGAAGAAGATTGGGAAAAAGTGTTATGGACAGAGGAATTGAAGTTTGAGGTGTTTAGATCACACAGAAGAACATTTGTGAGACACAGAACGACTGAAAAGATGCTGGAAGAGTGCCTGATGCCATCTGTCAAGCATGGTGGAGGTCATGTGATGTCTGGGGTTGCTTTGGTACTGGTGGAGGTCATGTGATGTCTGGGTTGCTTTGGTGCTGGTGGAGTCATGTATGTCTGGGTTGTGCTGGTGGAGGTCATGTGATGGTCTGGGGTTGCTTTGGTGCTGGTAAAGTGGGAGATTTGTACAAGGTAGAATGGATTTTGAATAAGGAAGGCTATCCCTCCATTTTGCAACGCCATGCCATACCCTGTGGACAGCACTTGATTGGAGCCAATTTCATCCTGCAACAGGACAATGACCCAAAGCCACCTCCAAATTATGCCAGAACTATTTAGGGAAGAAGCAGGCAGCTGGTATTATATCTGTAATGGAGTGGCCAGTGCAGTTACCAGATCTCAACCCCATTGAGCTGTTGTGGGAGCAACTTGACCGTATGGTGCGCAAAAAGTGCCCATCAAGCCAATCCAACTTGTGGGAGGAGCTTCTGGAAGCATGGGGTGAAATTTCTCCAGATTACCTCAGCAAATTAACAGCTAGAATGCCAAAGGTCTGCAATGCTGATATTGCTGCAAAGGGAACATTCTTTGACGAAAGCAAAGTTTGAAGTAGAATATTATTTCAAATAAATATCCTCATTTCTAACCTTGTCAATGTCTGGACGAGATTTCTATCCATTTTGCAACTCATTTGATAAATAAAAGTATGAGTTTTCAGGGAAAACACAAAATTGTCTGGGTGACCCCAAACGTTTGAACGGTAGTGTACAATTGCAACCCATTGTATACATTTTACGGAATAAGCACAGATATGGATGTAACTGGCTCTACTGATGTAAGAATGATGGCCTTAAAGGAACTTCTTCTGAGAATAATTTATTGTATTAAACTGGAAATCAAGCAAATTAAGCTTCATCAAAAATGCTGCAAAAACAAAACTATTGCAATCATTAATGTCCCTGAAACAGACATTACTGGGTTAAAGGTTATTATTTTTTATCTTATCTTTTCTTGGGTATTAGGCCCCATTCACACGGCTTATTCACGCCGGATTTGCGAGCCGGATTGCGCTCGCAATTCTGGTGTAATTAAGGGGCGGGTGTGGGATCGCGGCCCGCCGGCCCATATACAATGCATTATCTAGGGCGCGTCCGCGCCGTAAATAATGTGCATGTCACTTTCTCCCCCCCCGGGCGATTCGCCGAGCGGGAGGAGCGACGGAATCCACAGTTCTCTATGAGACAGTGGATTACCGTAATTACTGCGACGGATTGGCGCCGTACTGCAGCGCAAATCCGGCGCGCAGTACGGCGCCAATCCGCGCCGAAATAAGCCGTGTGAACACGGCCTTAGAGTTTTGGAAGAACTGTAGAAAGGGAAGGAAGTTTGAAGTGTTATTTAATAACAATTAATGATCATTATGCCATTGTTATACAGGCTTAAATGCAAATAAGGATCATGTAGGGTATGTTCAGATGGCGTAATTAAGATACGTTCTTTTGCACTTCAAAATTACTGATTTGCAAGCCATTAATTTTAAAGCGCTGACACCACACAATGTACTGAGGCAGATTTCTACCTCATATACATTTGTATTTCGTGGTGCATAAGCAGCTAAAAAAAGACAAGTCACTTCTTTTCACGCACAGACAGCATTTACGGGAGTAAAATCAATGTCTTCTAACCGATGACAGTGATTTTACATTGGGCACTGCTTTCAGTGTATTTTGACACATTTTTAAGTGCAAAATACGAGCTGAAATACTCTGTTAACATAACCTTAAAGGGGATGTATCGCGTCATCAGTTTGTCTGTTTTTTGTACTTTCACTTTCTCGGCTTTTCAAATCCAGGGGTGTTTCTTCCCCTCCCAGCTGGGTGGTTCTTAACTGAAGGGGATGAACATCACCCCCCCTTCACTTTCCCGATCAGTGTGTTTGTTTGAGATCAGTGGGAGGGGAAAGCACATCCCTGCTCTCCCCCCCCCAGAGTCCATATGTCACTGTGACGTTCCTCTCCCTATGCAGTCTTATTTTGTAAGAGCTGTTTACATACCACAGCCCTGCATTCAGTCTAGATAGTCTTCTATGAACTCAGAGCACTGATCTCTGATCCTCTCACAGCTGGAGGTTTATTACAGTTGAATCCATTCCCTTTTATAACCATCCAGAGCACACAGATCTGTCTCCTTTCTATGTTTACACGCAGCAGCATTAGGCACCAAGCACAGTTCTGCTGTTTTCTGATTGTAGAAGCACCTGCAGTGTTACTGTGCTTCTGCTGGCTGTGCAGAGTTAAATGTTGCCAGCCCCTTATTGTGAGTGAGAGAGGCAGGAATGTACGCTCCTGTGCATACGACCGGGGCCAGACAGAATGTAAATTAGTAGAGCTGTCAGCCAATGAAATGACAGGAGCTGGAATCCAACCGACACTGGGGAACAGTGTTTACAGAAACAGAAATAAGGGAACAGTGAAAACAAGACGCTTTGCAAATGACATCCAATTGCAAAGTTGCTTGTTTGCACTGTCCCCTTATTCTGAAGACCATTTAATGAAATGATACAACTCCTTTAATGTAAGCAAAAACAAAAAAACTGTTTTGAAATCAGCCACTAAATAGGCCAGGCAGGGCTCAAAAGCTGTAATCCTTTCTGCATTTTACCACTTTTTAAAGGGGGTTTTTAACCATAGTAAATTTTTCACTCCCCATCTTGCTTTTTTTTTACTCTTTTCACCCAAATTCTAAATATTACAAAGCTAAATGAGCACATAACAAGAAAGTCACCAAAAAAGTTGCACCATTTGGCTAGAAAACAAGTTGCTTTTTAATAAGGTCCAAGTACGGGACATACTGGTCCCCCTGTGGAAAAACCCAGTTCGTATTTCACCTAATTTTCTGGTTCCATCTACTTATGGCTGCTGCAGCCCCTCTCTGGGTACCTCGTTTAAAAAAACACCATGGGTCCCATTTGTACCACCTTTAGATTTAGGTTTAAGGCCCAGTTTTGGCCTTTACATTACGGACTTTTAAGGGAAAAGAATGAAAAAAAATTTTCCCTTTAGCGTGGGCCTGGTTTTGGTTTCCTGATTTCGGATTATTTTTGTGGATCTTCTGCCTTGACCCAAATTTCCATGTGATTACGGTATACGACCTTTAACTGATTCCCTGACCCCCTCTTTTTCCTACCAATTTCTGGAGCTGACACCAGCTACCTCTTATAAACCCAGGTTTATTAGACCAAATGTCTAACTCAGCTGTCTCCATCCGGACAACCCAGAACCTCTCCTGAATCGCCAAAAAATGCCCCCAAACCAAGTGATACCATACCAACCATTTATGGGCAGGGTTTACACAAACCCTACCCTTATTGAGGTACTCCAGAAATACTTTGATGGGCTGCATGTTGCGTGGATCTGCATTAGACTTTGCATCTCAAGTTACCCAGTGCCAACTCAATCATGGTCTTTTGGAATGGTCTCTTTGGCTATTAGCAATCTTTTTGTACCCTGTAGCTCATTGTCTGTAGCAGGTTGTCTGATACCCAGATATACTATTCAACAAAGTGTAAAATATAGTATTCCTTATACAACTGCATGGTTTATCATAGAGCAGCATATAAAACACAATAAAGTTTAATTGCGCATGCATTCCAATTGTTTGCTATTCAATAGGAATCCAGTTAGGGCTTCTTCACACGGAGTATACACTCCGTGTTACAAGCGCTTCTAGGATCCGTCTTGAAAAGAATTGCATGTCAATTATTTTCAAGACGGACCCGAGCGGCGCTTTTGAAACACTCAGCTGCGATCCCTCATGTGAACGCCGCTGCATGTTTGTCATAGACAGCAGTGATAATCTCACTGCTAATTGTTAGATCCGTCTTGGGGACCTACAGAGCGGACCCCAAGACGGATCCTAAAAGCGCTTGTAACACGGAGTGTATACTCCGTGTGAACAAGCCCTTATTGTTATTGTTCTTCTCAGAAGATAATTAGCCTTCACCTCATATTAAGAAAAAAGCCCAGGCATTTATTATATAGCAAACATCTATTTTTAAGAGAACAATTCTTGTTTTAGAGGTACTATAAACCATTGCTCTTTTCAGATGACTACTAACGTGGTAACAGTGTTTTGGAAGATGCACTTTACTATCTACAGTATAATCCAGGTTTTTCAGATTGTGCATTTAATGGAAAATCAATAAACTTAGTAGAGCGTTCACAAGTAAAATTAGTTGCACCGTGCTAAGCTCATAGCATTCTATACAGTCTGTTAATTAGATTATAGAAAAGAACATCTAGAACCATTCTAACTACACAGTGTAATAGTGGCGAATTTCCACTTCATCAGAAAGGGTCATACTGAATCCTGTAAACAACATACAAAGCTACTGAAGTGTATAAAGCCTAGGACTAATTAAGATATAACTTTTAATAGACAATTAATAAAAACATACAATAGTACCTAAATCTAAGATACCCTATACTTATCCCTAAAGAGACTAAAGCTGCCTACAGAATAAATGGGGAAGTCGCCCCAATAAGGGCGCCCCCAAGCGGGAACCTAAACAATGTAAGCCCTGACTAACCCTAACAAGCTAAACAACAAATAACTACTTTATAACACAAACAACATAGAGAAACCAAATAGTGCCCAAATGTGAGGCAAATACAATAGTGGCTAATTCAAGATTTTCCAAAAGGATTCCCCTCCAATTTCGGGGTTCATCAGGGGAAACCCAAAAGCCAAAAAATAACTAAAGACTGTACTGAAAATATACAGATAAAAAGACTCACGTTTGGTTCCCTGATGAATCCCAAAATTGGGGGGAAAATGCGTTGGAAAGTCTTTTATTAGCCACTATTATATTTGTCTCACATTTGGGAACTATTTTGTTTCTCTTTGTTGTTTGTGTTATAAAGTAGTTATTTGTTTTTTAGCTTGTTAGGGTTAGTTTAAGGCTTATATTGTTTAGGTTCCCGCATGGGGGCGCCCTTATTGGGGCGACTTTCCCATTTATTCTGTAGTCAGCGTTAGTCTCTTTAGGGATAAGTATAGGGTATCTTAGATTTATGTACTATTGTATGTTTGTATTAATTGTCTATTAAAAGTTATATCTTTATTAGTCCTATGCTTTATACATTTCAGTAACTTTGTATGTTCATAGTTTTTGTATAACCAGGCATTCTATTACCACTGATTGAGGGCTTTCCTTACACCCATTTATTAAGTAAAAGTAGGGTTCTTGTAGTTTTTTCTTGAATCCTGTAAACATCTAAACCCCCCATGCTCATGACCTTGTCATTTCAGCTGCGCATACTTTTTTTTTTTTTTTTTTCCAAACCTGTATAGTTGCCCCAAAATTTAAGGGAGTGTTTCCTTAAATTTTGGAGCAACAACAGTCTTAGTTCTGTAAAAATTAAGAGATATTAGTAAAGTGATGTTCTTTGTTTTCTATTGACAGTAGTTGAAGAGCAAAGAAAGTTAAATGAACAATACAACACGCGGGGTTTAATAATTTTAAACATGTACAATTTTCAAGTAAAAAATATTTTTAAAAATGCTATTGACATGGAATTTTACAGATTTCGGTAAAAAAAACCCTCAATCCCACAGCAAAAAAATCAAACCTAGAGTCCATAAATGAAATTTTTTATGTTAATAAAAAAAAAGACAAGGAAAAATATTGAACAGCTGAGTGAAATTTAATTTCTATTGTACAAAAGCCCTTTGTGGGGAGACTCCTCCTTAAGAGAAAGTAGTGACCTGCTTGCTCAGGGGGATTTTGGCCCCTTCTTCCACACAAAAAGTCTTCCATCCTGAAGCTTGGGCCCCCCTTTTAAACTCTGACTTTAGTTCCTTCTTAAATTTTCTATTGGTTTTTAAATCGTGATTTGGGTTGGGCCGTCTACGCTTTATTTTTTCCCCCTCTGAAACATTTTAGAGTTTCCTTGGGCCGTGTGTTTGGGGTCAGGTCTTCTAAAATGTCCTCCCTCGTTTTTTCTTCATCATCCTGGAATGCAGCAGATTTTTTCCAAGAATTCTCGTACATTTGCCATTCATACTTCCTTCAATTATATAAAGTTTGTCAGTGCTGTATGATAAAAAAAACAGCCCCACACCATGATTTTTCCACCCCCGAACTTCACTGTTGGTGTTTTTGGGATGATATATGGCACCTTTAGGCCTCCAAACATGATGTGCTTTATGGCATCCAAAGAGTTCAATTTTGCTCTAATTTGACCAGACTGCCTGTATTCTCCCAGTATTTCACAGGTTTTTCTTAGTGTTGTTGAACAAACTTTAAAAATTTCTTAAAATGCTTTTTTTTTAAAAATATGGATCTTTTATGGTGAGTGCATTACTTTTTTGTTTTTTTTGAAACAATTGTACCGCGATTCAGGTTTCTTTTTACTCCCAGGTTCTTTTGGCTCATAGACAACTTTTCTGTTAATTCTTTTCACGCCTCTTTCTAAAATCTTGTGGGGAGCACCTGGACGTGGCTGGTTTATGGGGAAGTGATATTCTTTCTACTTCCAGGTTATGTCCCCAACAGTGTTTACTGGAACCTTTATTAGTTTATAACGTCTTCTGTAACCAATGCTATCAGTATCTTTTGGAACAATAAGTTTGGAAGGTCTTGAAACAGCTCGCTGGTTTTACCCTTCATAATATGTTTCTTATGTGGCACCTTGGTAATGACAACTTTTTATAGGCCATCAGTTGAACCAGTTGATATTATTTTTCACTAAAGGCAGATTTCCTTCTAATACTGATAATTTCACGGTGTAAGTTTTTAGATGGTTTTTAGCACCCTCTTCTTTTGAAAATTTCTCTTTTTTATACAATCTTAATTTAAGGAATCAATTTGATTTTTTTCCCTTGGGGATTTTAGTTGATAGCACCTTTAGAAATATACTTACTTAGAAAATTGGTGACGGGTTAAATACTTAATTCAACCACTGTATTTACAAGCAATACATGACTATTATGCAGATTTAATTTGGTGGCTAGTTTCTTTTTTAGATACATTTTATTTTTAATTTCTAACTACAAAAAAACCTTTCCCATTTTTCGTAGTTAAACTAAATTTATATTTTTAAAAAATTTTCCTTTTTTTTTAAAAAATATATTAAAATCAGTCAAAATACTGTTTTAAATATTTCTTTAATTCCCCGTCCAATGTTAATGACAAAAAGTTTCAAAAACGTTTTGGGATTAAGAGTCCATTTCATTAATCAGTTTTCAAAATTACTATTCCCCTTTATTTTTTTTTAATTATTTTTTTTTTTTTATTCTAAAATTTTTTTTAAAAAAAAGTTTAACCAAAATTTGTACTTGCACGGCGCAGATTTTCTAAAACACGGGGATTTGAAAATTAAAATGAAAAAAAACTGCGACTGAAAAAAGGGCTAACCCAACCCAAATGAAAGTGATGCGGGCGGCTCTTATATGGGGAAGTTTTGGGTAAGTAAAAACCTACTTTTCAAAAAAGAAAAGAGCTTAGGAAATACATAATGTGACCCAAAACCCACAATGAAATTAGTTTATTGTGAAAAACTGGTGACAATTCCCTTTGAGGTAGTCGCTCCTACATTGAGGTTGAACATCCTTTTTAAGCCCTGGGGAGGGGCCAATCTCCCGTCCAAAAAAAGCCCAGGTTTTGGGCCCCAAATTCAAGCTTGGGGCTTCAAGGGGCAGATTGGAAGCTTGTTGGTATGAAAAAACATGCCCTTTCCTACCCGAGAGGATGGACAGAAGCTTTTCAGAGCCCCTTTCCCCCAAAAGTTTTTACAGCAAAGGTCTATCTAGACAGGTTTCTCAAAATCCATCCCCAAAACACCACCAAGGTCAATTTCAGGGTTTTTCCTCAGTATTGCACATGATAGAATTATTGCAGTGCATTCTGTGGGAGATCCAAAAACATGACCTTTTGGTGGGTCGAGGATGGAGTTGAGAACACTGTTAGGACTTCCATGGAGTCTAGAAGCCTTACCCTTTTTACATATAGGGGCCCCCTGATTTTGCTGCCAAATTTGCCAGTGGGACTATGCCTGCAAACTTCTTCCACACGGACACAATTCAGGAAGTTTTTAGTTAAGAAAGCTGGTTACAGTTTTAACCTATTAGATAAAACCCCCATTTGTTTTCCCGCAGGTAAACAAAAGGTGTGAAAATTTTCCCCTGTTTTAAACAATTCTCAAGCCAAACCCTCTCTAAAATACAAATATTTTTGCTCCTGTTTTAGGTTGCAATTACATAAATATCATTTCTAACTGTCCAAAAAGAAAAGTATTTTTTAGGTTGGGGAGCCTTTCAAATTTTTGGGTTAAAGGTTCTGCTATAAAACCCGATCTTTAAAAAACCTTGCAGGTGGGTAGTAAAGAGGGCTGCTATATTTTTTGTTTTGCATGCTTTTTCTGCCCCCAACAGGTGCCCTATTTGTTTTTTTTCAAAAGGGGGTGCTACCAATTTTTATTTTTTTTTATGGGGGAAAGGGTTCCCCAGTTGGCATATCAATCCACCCCCTGCATAGGTTTTTTAAACAATCAGGGTTTTTACCTGGAAACTTTTAACCCGAAAGTGGGGTCTGAACGACACCAAGAAGGGACGTAGGTTTTTCCCCCCCGAAAGGGGTCACTGACGCGGGAGGTGGGGATTTACAGTTTTTTTATCAAAAATTTCCAAAACCCCAATTTTTTTCATATATTCCGTACTAGCAGAAATGCTTTTCCAAAAAATTCTTATGTCCTTTTTTACCGTTTTAGGTGTTTAAGGGGGGCTAGATTTTTGTATTGAGTTGTAGAGATGCCCGATCTGCACCAGGCCAAAAATATGTTTTGAAAACCCGGGGGAACCGTATACTTTCAGGATAGTGAGGAAGTTTTTAACCAAATGAGATGTGAGAGGGGCGACTTGCACATATTTTCCTTCAATAATACCCATCTCTTTGACTCTCTACTTTGATACTGGTCTATAAATCTCACTGAAATGGCAGCAATATAATATGCTTTAACATCTGGCAAGGGGCCCAAACCCATCCTGTTGGGCGTAAGTTGTCTTTGCAATTCGTGCCTTTTTTCCCTGCCCAAATGAAATTTCTCAGACATTTGTCTAGAGCTTGAAAGAATTTTTTTGTTTGATCTGTGCATGGACTATGGAGGAGTAAAACTGTGCACTTTATAATGTGTTCACCAACACAGGTTTTTCACTTATACTTGTCATGGAGTGCTCTGACACTATGAACGCCAGGTGCTTGGTGTGGATCATCTGGGCCACCCCGAGTGTTGATGGTGGTATAGCAGACCATGCCAGGAAGCAGAGTCTAAGGGGCCCCCGGTTCCTTCGCTGCGGGGAACCCCCAGTTTATTATCCCTGACATAGCTACTTGTGGTTGCAGCCGAAGTGCAGGTATCAAGCAGGTATAACTGCAGAATAAGCAGAACAGAGGTACAGGAACAGCAACCTGGACACAGCGGGTTTAACTCATACATGCCAACTCTCCCGTTTTTGGCGGGGGGGTCCCGCTATTTGGGGTCCCCTCCCGCCCTCCCGGGGGAGTTGGCATTCCTCCCGCCGCCAGCAGGTTCTTTAAATGGCCGCGGAGACAGAGTAGCGCTAGTGCGCTACTCTGGCGCCGCCGGGCCGCTCCTACAGGCGGGTGAAGCGGCCGCTGCACCCGCGTCACCCGCCCGGATTCTAGCGGGGCAGGGAGGAGGCAGGAGGGATCGCTCCCTCCTCTCTCCTCCCCCTGTATGTCCGGCGCCGGTGTGTGCGCCGCACATACAGGTCAGCGGCGCAGGGGAAGTGACGCGCGGCTGCAGGGGAGTGACGCGCGGCTGCTCTCACTTCCCCCTGCGCCGCTGAGGAGATCGTCCGGAGCGGCCGTGCTGCAGGAGCCTGGTGAGGTAAGTGGATTTTATTATTTTATTTTTATTAGCTATATGGGGGGCTCTGCCTGGCAACAATGGGGGCACTACCTGGCAACAGAGGGGACATCTACCTGGCAACAGAGGGGGCACTACCTGGCAACAAGGGGGGCACATACCATGGCAACAATGGGGCACTACCTTGCAACAATGGGGCACTACCTGGCTAACAATGGGGCAACTACCTGGCTAACAATGGGGGCACTACCTGGCTAACAATGGGGCAACTACCTGGCTAACAATGGGGGCATCTACCTGGCTAACAATGGGGGCATCTACCTGGCTAACAATGGGGGCATCTACTGGCTAACAAGGGGCATCTACCTGGCTAACAATGGGGGCATCACCTGGCAACAATGGGGGCACTACCTGGCAACAATGGGGCACTACCTGGCAACAATGGGGCACTACCTGGCAACAAGGGGGGCACTACCTGGCAACAGAGGAGGGCATCTACCTGGCAACAGAGGAGGGCATCTACCTGGCAACATGTGGGCACTACCTGGCAACAATGTGGGCACTACCTGGCAACAGAGGGGGCACTACCTGGCAAACAATGGGGGCACCTACCTGGCTAACAATGGGGGCACCTAACTGGCTAACAATGGGGGCACCTAACTGGCTAACAATGGGGGGCACCTACCTGGCTAACAAAGGGGGGCCACCTACCTGGTCTAACAAAGGGGGCACCTACTTGGCTACAAGGGGCATCTACCTGCCTGTAAGGGGCACTACCTGCTTATGGGGGGTTACTACCTGGCTATAAGGGCATCTACCTGGCTTTCTTCCAAAGCCGTTATGCAGTTAGGTGGAGTGGGTGTGGCTTTTGAAGGGGCGTGGCATACCGACAAGATGGGCGTGTCCATGCAAATTTTTGCCGCGGCGCACTACGCGCGCCGCCCACTAGGATCTCCTGCTTTTTCATTTTCAAAAGTTGGCAACTATGGTTTAACTGAAGACTGGAAACTGGTCCCAGGCAGGTAGCTGACAGGGAAAACGGCAGGATACAGCAAAATAAACAGGTATCAGGACGGTCAGAATCCAGGAACCCAGGTATAGACAGACAGGCAAGACAGCAGGGGAGGGTTAAACATACACAGGAACAGACAAACATGGCAACAGATAACAACAGGAAGCAGTGGTCAAGAGTAGTGTTGATGATCGAACTGTTCTAGAAAAGTTAAGTTCTTGTAGAACTTCTCAAATTTTTAAAACTGGAACCAAACATTTTACTGTTCGTTCGAGTAAAGTTCTAGTTCTACACGCCATTTTCAGTTTCGTTTTCAGCGTCTTTCTTCCCTTTTAGCGGCCATCCAATCACCTTTCTGCACTTTTGCCGCCCATCCAATCACCTTTCTGCACTTTTGCCAGCCATCCAATCAGTGCGGAGCACAGAGAAGTGTCAAAAGCGTCATTGCTGAGGTGTATGGCTCTCACTGACTGCTGAAATCACATGACTATGTTATATATATTTCACTGTTTTGCCTTGTGAGCGCCATTTTCAGCTCACTCTATGTACTGTACAGACTGCTCTTAGTTAGATAGCATTTTCCTCTCCGTAGACATTAATAGCTAGGGAGTTTGGTATTGCTGGCTGCATCTTTCCCACACCCAGAAGTTGTTATTTGGCGACATTCACAGGCTCACATAACGCCTAACTCTCATGTATATGGATATATATAATACAGAGTGCTTGGATTTGCTCAATCATACTCAATGCCCAAAAGTTCTGTTTTTGCAGTTTTGGGGGTTCAGTAATTGTATAACACACCGTCTCTAAATGTCCTATGTGTCAAAGGGGCTTTTGGGCTCCGTCAGGATGCGGGGCCCCATACAGCGCAACCGCGAAACCCCCAAAGCGGGCCCCCCTGCTTGCAAGTGCCTCTTCTTTTCATTTACCCATTAAAAGGAATGAAGTTTTTATCCTCTAAATTTTTTTTCTCGCTCTTAGTTGTTCCACTATCCATTTTACTGTTTTGGGATGGAAATCAGCTTCTCCTCACCTTATAGTTATAAAAATTAACCGAACAATTCTCCCTTTACTTTAATGGGGCTCTATTCGAATAAAACCCTCGAACCGAACTCCAAAATTTTGAGTTTCAAATCAAAACTAAAAACTTTTTATCTGCCCATCTTAGTCAGCCCAAGGTGGACAACCCATAAACTGACCGGGATACAGGCAGGGTTCCTTATAGCCGGGAGGTCTATTCTTTGGGGCGGGAAAATTTTGGGACCTGTCCCTTTAAATCCAGACCAGCAAAACTGCCCGCTTGCAAAATGACAGACAAAAAGGTCAGGAGCAAAACAGGTAAGCACACAAAAAAAAGGGGATAGGGCGGGGACTGGGACAAACACAGGAAAACCAAAAGGGACAGGGCCAGGTCCGGGTTCGAAAGGGGGGATCGGGAGGGACCAAAATATGCTTTTTAAAAAAAATGAAAATGTCGCTGTTTGCAGGGGAGCAAAGGGTTTCAAGTGAAAGCAAGGATTATTAAAAGTTGGTTGCAATAAGAGAAACGCAACAAAAGTGCAATTGTGACCCGCCTTTTGGATTCTATTACAAGAACGGGGATGCACCAAAAAAACCCAAAAAATTTTTTCCTTTTTATTTTTGAAAATATTAAACTAAGGGGAAAAAAAAGGCCCCGCCCATTTTTTCTTTTTTTTATATTTACGTTTTTAAAAAAAAAAATTAGGGGTTTTAAATTGTTGTTTTTTTAAAAATTTTTTTTTTTTTTAAAATTTTTTTAAAAATTTTTTTGGGGGGTTTATTTAAATTTTTAATAAAATCTTAAAGTATACCCGGAATAAAAATTTAAAATACAAGTATAAATATATAAAATTACTGAAATAAAAAAAATAAAACATGTATAATATTTAAAAAAACAGTATAAAAAAAAAATTTTTTAAATATAGTTAAAAATAATATTAAAATTAAAAAATAATCAGTATAAATATATATAAAATAATACAGAAATAATAAAATACATAAAGAAATATAAAAAAATACAGAAAATAAATATACCAGTATAATATAAAAAATATATCTTTATAATAAAATTTTATACAGTATAGTAATATAAAAAAATAATATAATATATAAATTTATAAAACAGTATAATATAAAAAATTTTTAAAATACATTTATTTTAAAAGGGTTTTTTAACCAGTTTTAGTAATAATAAAATACATAAAATATAAAAAATTTTAAACATTAAAAATAAAAAATTTAAAACCCGTTTTAATTTAAATAAAAAAAATACAGTAAATAAAATACATACAGTAAAAATTTTTTTAAAATAAGTACAAAAAATATATACAGAAATAAAAATAAAAAATATACATTTATAATATTTAAAATAATACATTAAAAATAAAATATATACAGTATAATATATATAAAATAATACAGTATAATACAATACATACAGTATAATATATAAAATACAGTATAATAAAATATATATAGTATAATATATAAAATACATGCAGTAAATTATAAAAAATTAAATAATAAAATTAAAATGAAAAAGTTTTTTTTTAAAAAAAAAACAGTTTTAAAATATAAAAATAAATATAAAAATATTAATTAAAAAAAATTATACATTATAAAATATAAAAATACAAATAATATTTTAAAATATATCCCGGGTATAAAAATAAAAAATTAAAAATTTAAAAAAAATAAAATTGAAAATAAGGAAAAGTTAATATATAAAATACATAAATTTTATAAAATTTTTAAGTAAAATATATAAAAAAATTTACAGTATTAAATAAATTTTTATACAGTATTAAAAAAAAATAATACGTATAATAAAAAAAAACAGTTAATAAAATTTTAAAAGTTAAAAATTATATAAAATACATCCATTTTATAATATATAAAATTTTTAAACAGTTTTTAAAAAAATTTATATAAGTAAAAATATTTAAAATTTCCATTTAAAAATTTTAAAAAATACATTATAATTTTAAAATCCCAAAAAAAAATTTTTAAAAGAAAAAAATTATAATATATAAAATACAGGTAAAATTTAAATAAAATACAGCAAAATATATAAAAATGAATATAAAATTAAATATAAAAATACATAAAATATATAAAATCAGATAATATTTAAATCACATACATAAATATATAAAATACATGCAGTTTAAATTTAAAAAATAACAGTATAATTTTAAAAATACAAAATAATATCTAAAAGAAAAAACGTATAATTAAAATATATCATTTAAAATAAAAAATAATTTTAATAATTATAAAAACAGCAAAAAATAAAAAAAACTACAGTAAAAATAAATAAAAATAAAAGCAGTATAATATATAAAATAATACATACTTTAAAAAAAATTCTAATTTTAAAAAAGGTGCTTAAGAATTCAGCTAATGTGCAGTCACAGCCGATATTTGTGGATTTTTGAATGTGGACGTGAATTTCAAAGCAAGGTTGGTTTTATAGAGGATATTATTTTGGATTTGCTTGATGATTATAATTTGGCAGATCTCAATTCAGAATGTCAACGCAAGGGAATAGAATAGAGTCAGATATTGGCATCTTTCACTACAAACAAATGGATTGCTCACTGAGGCATAGGCAGTGTTTATTGTCAAATATTTTCATATGCTGCCTATGAAAATAAATTTGTAGCTATATCCTGTCACCATGGGATGCTCGCGGGGAATAAGCAATTCAATAGAAATGAAGTTTAAATTATTTTAGCATGCAGCTCAAGCAAGGCACAAATCAAACATGTAGCCAGTTTAGAAAACCCAGTTAGTAGCTGGGGGGTGCTGGGTAGCTATTTTCCCCTATTATCCACATGGACAAAAAATTTTACAGGTGGCTCTTGTTTTGGAGGACCTGACTTGTCCTGCATCACACAGGCAGCTCGCTCATTCCTAAAGGTACAGGGTAACGCCTTATTTCGGCTGTGGCGGCACTGCAGTAAAATTGAACACTTACTAGAAAGATTCCCCAGAGATGGACTGTGGGGATCTAGCTGACAATTCCTAACTTGCTTATTCTTAAAGAACCCCTCTATTATTAGGGACACATTTTGTGTTTAGTGTCACTTTCTTTACACATATTTTATTCAGTGTAAAACCAGAAATGATCAAAAATAATGTTGCAGGACATTAGCATATAATGAAAAGTACACATTTCAAGTATGAATGTGCAAATAAGACATTATATAAATCAAATATTATCAAAGGGGTTTTCTCACTACGCTGTTTCGCTAAGCAGTTTTACACTCGCTCTGTCTCCTCAGGGTGTGGGTGGTTCTATAGCAGTGATTAGCATATCTATTGTCTCTGTAACTAGTTGAGCCATTATACTGACAAGTGCAGAAGATGATATCTCTTCAGTAAACACAAGGTACAAGTGCTGTGAGAACTGAAAACAATGGCTGATCTGTAATCTTGTTAGAGATAATTAGTTTGCTCAGGAGCTCAGTCCATCCTTGGGGTGATGTCACTCTCTGCTCTAATCAAATAACATGGTCATGGTCAGGGAAACAGGTAACCATAGAGTCCTGAGTGCACTCAAAGCAAGTAAAAAGTTTATCTCTTGACTAAAGTAATATCTATCAACCAATGTATTTAGAAAAAGTCTTCATTTAACTGTACCTTCATGTTGAAAGCTAATCTTTGTAGTGAGAAACCCCTTGAAGTCTAGTGCAATGAACATTGAAGAAAAACAAATAACAAGGGGAAGGAGAGGTGGGAAGGGAGACAGTTACCAGGATTTTATTTTTTTAAAAGGAAATCATGTTTTGTCTGCTAAAGCACTTATTGTCAATCCTGATAACTGAATAAGAGGTTCAGTGCAGTCACTTGGGTTGTTGAACTATGGGAATCCAGCAGTAACTCTTTGGATATTCCATTACCTGCATAGCTACATACCCGGTTCCAGGGCATTACAACCAGACAGCAGCGATCCTCACCACCGTCAGTTCTTTAAAGGGGTTGTCTCACTACATCTGACCCCAGTCCTATTTTCTGGTTTCATTTTGAATTCAGGGGCGTGTTTACTGGCTCTAAAAAGGCTGCAGTAAAGCCAGGTCTGTAACAATAGCAATCAGGCGCCAGCTATCAAAGAGATCAAACGGGTCTAAAAGCTTAGCAGAGAGATTGAACATGTCTAAAGCTATAAAAACCAGCTCTGGCAGCCTATCAAGAGAGATTGAACAGATCTGTAGCTATAGTGACCAGTGCTGGCAGCCTATCAGAAGAGATCAAACAGGTCTGTAGCTATAGCAACCAGCTCTGGCAGCCTATCATGAGAGATTGAACAGGTCTGTAGCTATAGCAACCTGAGGAGCTGATGCAGCCCATACAAGAGGGGATATCTAGGAATAGGTAGGACAATGTTAATGGACACATATTGCAAAGTGACTTGTTTTTTGCAAGATTTTTAACATAAAAAGCAGCAATCCTTGTAGTGAGACATCTCCTTTAATCAACTGAAGGCTCCTCTGAGTGTCGTGCCTCTTCCGGCACAACTCATTAAGGTTCATGTACAAGAGAGTGTATACTAATTGCTATATCCAAGTTGCAGCACTTGCACTAGGGAGCGCTTTCTCCAAATATCATGGAGGTCTTCCTCATGTAAAGTTGGATATAATTCTGTATTAATAGACTCTCTATCTCTGGATCTGTTCATATCACATACTATTAAGCCTCCCTGTTTAATGTTTTTAGCTGCTTGAATTGTTTTCTTTATGAAAGGAATTTGCCTGTCATTGGGACTATATACGGAAACTCTGGTATATTTTCTAGCGTTGATTTCACATATTAGAATGACATATCTGCCATGCAGATGTGATGGCCACAAATTACACGTGATGGCTGTGAGATAAGACGGCAGATTTACTGACCCCTCTGTCATGTCTCACAAGTTTCCAGATAGTTAATTGTTTTGACCTTTGTAAATGACTTGTTTGCTTATATTGCATTTTTTTTATGTTTAAGAATTCTAAGATCCTTTGAAGGTCCATGTCTTGTGTGTATAAAAAGCCCTGTAATTTCATTTCTTGTATATCTCATGTCTGAAGAAGGGAGCTAGTTCTCTCGAAAGCTCACCATCAAATATACTCAGTTAGCCTCTAAAAGGTATCGCCTAAATTTCTTCACTCTTCTACTAACTTTCAAATGCTAACACGGTACAACATTATACTACTATGCAGATCAGTAGTAATATTTATACATTGAAATGACAAAGTGTTCTCAATAAAAATAACTACGCCTGCTTTCTTCGTGGGCGTAGACGAGAAAAACTTTTAGGTTTTAACCTACTAACATCACAAATTAATTAGGCTGTGCACATCCATATATTTTAAAAAACTTAAGCATAGGTGCACACTGGTAAGGCAATAGCATACATCTAATACAAATATCAGTAGCACACTAAAAACTAAGTGAAACATCAAGGTATATAGGAATATGGAAATGCATTACTGCCAAGGAAAATATGAAAACCGGGGATTCTTAGTTTACAGTTTTTGATCAAAGATTGATTAAGCTCACCTCCCAATAGCGTCAAGGGATCCCAGAACAGGTGAGTCCCTAACACTGAACATGTTACCTCACTAGGAGTAAACTTCAGACTACAACATCTCAGGGCTGATAGGAACCTGCTACTGAATTATCCTGCACTGGTTTAAAAGAGGTAAGGGAAGTGCAGCAAGCCAATGAGGTTGCCATCCCTCAAATAGACTACACAAATTAATTAACCTACTAACATCAGACCTAACCAGGTGCGTCTCTTGACTGCAAAGAATATCACATTTAGATTGAACCACCTCTCTCCATGGTAAGGATTACTTAAAAGGGGAGATTAAAGGGGTTGTCTCACTACAAGGATTGCTGCTTTTTATGTTAAAGATCTCGCAAAAACAAGTCACTTGCAATATGTGTCCATTAACAGTGTCCCAAACCTAATTCCTAAAATTTTCCCTCTTGTATGGGCTGCATCAGCTCCTCAGGTCGCTATAGCTACAGCAGGGGTGTTGCTAGGGTCCCAAAACATCTGGGGCTCGGGCCCTTAAGTTTTTCTGAGTAGGGCTGGGTTCACACGGCATTTTTTGCGTCTCATTGTGAACTGAAAGATGTATTTTACAGAGAAAAAAACTTTTGTATGGCTACAGAGAAATATAATTGATTACATTGCAGTTACATTTAGTGACTTACAGAGAAGTCTCGAAGATTGTTCTCTTTCTCTTTTTCCCTCTGTCCCAGTCGCCATGATACTTCTACCGCCCACAACTCTTCACTAAAAAAATGTACAAAACAAACATCTTAGACTCCTCATTTAATCACATTTCTCTACAATTTCCTATCTCTAACAAAATCCCCATCTATACGCCCCAAATGGTAAAAATTACCCCCTTGTAGGTAAATATTTGCCCCCTATAGCCAGGTAAGCCCACTGTAGCCAGGTGTAGCCCCCTTTAGCCAAGTAGTTGGGCCCCTCTACCCAGTTATTAGCCCCTCTAGCCAGTTACTGCCCTTTGTAGCTAGTTACTGCCCCTTTAGGCAGTAATATGCCTCCTGTAGCCAGTAATATGCTCATTGCAGTTATTCGCCCCCTGTAGCCAGGGTTTCTGCCCCCCTTACCAGTAATATGCCCAACTTTGCCAGGAAACCCCCCCTTTAGCAGGTAATATTCCCCCCTTTAGCTAGTAAAAATGCCCCCAAGCCACAAAAATATTCCCCCATAGCCACATAATATGCCCCCGTAGCCACGTGATATGTCCCTCTGTAGCCAGTGTTATGCCCTCCTGTAGCCAGTGTTATGGCCCCCTGTAGCCAGTGTATGGCCCCCTTAGCCAGTTATATGCCCCCCTGTAGCCATTGTTATGCCCCCCTGTAGCCAGTGTTATGCCCCCCTGTAGAGAGTGATATGCCCCTCTGTAGAGAGTGATATGCCCCCCTGTAGAGAGTGATATTCCCCCTCTGTAGAGAGTGATATGCCCCCTGTAGACAGTACCCTGCCCCCATAGCCACATACTAGCCCCCTGTAAGCCAGTGATATGCCCCCATAAACCCACATACTATGCCCCTCTGGTATAGCCAGTGATATGCCCCCCCTGTACCAGTGATATCCCCCCATACCTAATAAAAAAATAAGGTCCTGCAGCTTGAAAACGGTCTAAGCAGAGTGATGTCCTCACGCTACTTACGCCGTCTCGTGGGGCCTGAGATCTCCTCGGCCGTCAGAGCTGCCGGCTTAAAAGGATCCCACGTCGCAGGGGGTGAAAAAAGCGGCGTGACACTCCCCCGGCGACGCCGACGTGTATGTACAGCGCTTACCAAGCGCTGTACATACAGGGAAGAAGACAGGACGGGAACGATCCATCCTGCCTCCTCCCCGACTCTGACTGCGCGGCCGCTGTGAAACGGCCGCCCAGTCAGATAGATCGGCGGGCGCCACCCGCACTAAGGAGTGCTCCAGGCCCACGGCAGCGGCCTGGATCCGCCGAGATTCGGGGCACAGGCAGATGTATTCGGAGCTCGTGCCCCGAATGAATCTGCCTAGCGACGCCCCTGAGCTACAGACTTGTTTGATCTCTCCTGATAGGCTGCCAGCGCTGGTCGCTATAGCTACAGACCTGTTCTTTCTCTCCTGATAGGCTGCCAGCGCTGGTCGCTATAGCTACAGACCTGTTTGATCTCTCCTGATAGGTTGCCAGCGCTGGTCGCTATAGCTACAGATATGTTCAATCTCTCCTTTAATGGTCTCTTTGTAATGGAGTAGAGTCTGAAGAAGTTAGAAAGTTTAAAGGTTTCCCTGACCATATCTGGAGATGTTCAGATGATCTGGGAGTCCTCTTTGAAAATAACCAACTTGACCAGGAATCCCCATCAATAGGGGATTTTTTGTCTTAAGGAGTCTTGGAGTAAGGAGCGAATTCTTTACATTTCTGCATAGTGGTATGGAAAGATAAAAATGGAACAGAACTGCTCAGGGATGTCAGTTGTTTTCCTGAGAGCTCTCAAAAACTCTTCTTTTACAAGGAAGAAATGTTCTTGCTATTATGTCCTCGGGGATTTGTGGCGCTAGGTTTTTTTGGTTTTGGAATTTGATAAATTCTATCAATCTCAGTCCCCAAAATAGCAAGGTGGCAGTATCCGAGCCATGAGATCACGAAGAAAAGTGTTGAGGACTTACGGTTCCAAGGAATTGTTATTGTTAATCAGAGCATTAGGAGCCAAACTCTGTCGTCTTGAATTTTTAATATGGTCAATGTGTGATGAAAGCAAATGAAAATTTTATCTTAAAGGGAATGTGTCATCAAAAAATGAGTCATTGTTTAAGTCCCATTTTTATATTATACATGAAAAAAAACTTTGAGATTCTTAGTTCACACGTTTTGATCAAAAAATGATTAAGCCACCCCCGGCTTACAATGGGATCTCAAGGCGGGTGGTCCTACTCTATTTACCTCTCATTTGAGTCCAATTCAGACTTCTTATTTGGGTCAACAGACCTCCATAATACAGAGAGAGAAAAAAAGCACCAACCTTATAAGCATACTGCACTGATCTAACAAACTGTGGAGGTGGGCGGGGTGCAAAAGACAAAAATGGAGGCATCCATTCCTCCTTATATAAATAAAAAGCAACATATGCCAAATGCAACGTTTAGTTCTGCACAAAAAATATTTCTGAAAAACACAATGTGAACCTGGGTGCCACTTGCATGGTTGCGGCATATATACACACATTCCAATACAAGTGGCACACCATCGCCTAAAAGGGGTATCAAACAAGAAATGTTTTTTTGTGCAGAACTATACGTTGCATTTGGCATATATTGCTTTTAATTTATATAGGGAGGAATGGATGCCTCCTTTTTGGTTTCTTGCACCTCGCCCACCTCCACAGCTTCTTAGATCAGTGCAGTATGCTTTTAAGGTTGGTGCTTTTTTTTCTCTCTGGATTATGGAGGACCCAAATGAGAAGTCTGAATTGGACTCAAATGAGAGGTAAAAATAGAGTAGGACCACCCGCCTTGAGATCCCGTTGTAAGCCAGGGGTGGCTTAAACATTTTTTGATCAAAACATGTGAACTAAGAATCTCAAAGTTTTTTTTCATGTTTTGCAGATAGCATAAATGCTTCTTTAGAGGTTTCCATTTTTATGTTAAACACATTTTTTAGGAATTTTTACATTTTTCATATCACTTTCAATATTTTTTAATACGTATTTAGTCTTGCAGTTTTCACTTTGGCCACTAGGCCTTGTTTGCACGTCTTTAACAGCAGTCAGAGAGATGCTTTACAGTAGCTTCATGCACATAGGAGACTTAAGACTGACTCCGTCCCGTTCACTTCTATAGGAGAGTTTTCTAGTCATGCTCTGTGACCTGGGAAGAGGTCACTGTGCAGGGAGGTGAAAAGGGGAGCTGTGACTATATCCTCTTGTGAGTGGTGGATCCTGTGTTCTCTTTTCAAATTGGTGTCTCCT
Source organism: Phyllomedusa bahiana (assembly GCA_025379985.1). Lineage (NCBI taxonomy): Eukaryota > Metazoa > Chordata > Amphibia > Anura > Hylidae > Phyllomedusa > Phyllomedusa bahiana. The sequence goes on along the minus strand of JAODAL010009574.1, from coordinate 81,409 downwards.
TTCAGTTTGACCCTCTTTGTGCTGATAATGAGCAGACAACTGAGAATCTTTATCTATAGGACAGGAAGTGTCAGACTATTATTAGGCTTAGTGGCCAAAGTGAAAACTGCAGGACTTAAGAATTATTAAAAAATATTGAAAGTGATATGGAAAAAAAAATATATAACCAAATTCTTAAATGTGTTGAACATAAAAATGTGAGTTAAACAATAAGTCATTTTTGATGACACATTACCTTTAAATCAGAGATCATTAGTTTGAAGTCCGGTTGTAGCGGAAAGGCAAAGAGTTGATGAAAATAAGTTAATAGTTGGTTGTCCTGAGTGTTAAAGTCCACCGATTCAGCTCTTGATGAGAGATCGGAGATTCAAGGAGGAAAATGGAGACCCCTTTTAATAGAGGTATAGGACTGAGAAGAATCAGGGGAGCACTCAGTGAGGGTTGGATTTTTTTTTTCTTTGTTGTGCCTCCTGTTTTGTACAGAAGATGCTTCCACTATGGATGGACTGTTGTGTTTCCAGGAATGTGAAGGTGGGAGCAAACTTGGACAGGATTAGGGATGATCCGCTCTTCTCTATAGTTGTTTTTTTTTTTAGTTTCTTTCTTCTGTTGATTGAAACAATAGGAAGTTTAAGGAGTTAAACTTCTATGAAGCAGGAGGACCTTGAGACAACTGCTTCAGGAATAGAGAATAAAATGGACTCCAGTGGTTAAACCTCATTCATTCTTCTTGAACAGCCTTTTCAAGGTGTGTATGTAAGGTTATAGCTACTCTTTACTACAGCAGTGGCTGATGATAAGGCTAAATCCTAGCTTTATATTGGTCACTAGGCCCAAACACCCATGGGCAGGAGCAGTGTCGGACTGGGGTGCCCTGGGCCCACAGGTGTAGTTGATTCTAGGGCCCCCCAGTTGAGCTGTTTCTGGGCCCACCGGTGGAGTTTATTTTAGGGGCCCACCCTACAGCTACTGTAAATGACTGTACCTGCCTCCTATACCCTGCCTCTTGCTCCTTGTCTCTTTCTCTACTTGTTTGCCTTTTCTGAGGATATATATTTAGTTGAAAGACAACTGCAGGTCTATCATGCTCTGGGGCCCACCGGGGGGTTTCCCCTATTCCCATGTGGGCCAGCCCAAGCCTGGGCAGGAGAGAAGCCCAGAGGTGTTTTGGAAGAACACTGGATGGCACTTCTACAGTACAAGATCCAAGTATCTTGGACCTAGGTAATAGTGGTGGGCACGGACGAAGATAGGCTGCCAAAGTCAGCGCCGACACAAGTGCGGGAGGCAGAGCTATTACCGGGTAGGTAAACAAAGGATGTATGGAAGCCACCTACCTATGATTTGGCCTTGCGGAGTGCAGGACTGCAAGGTTGCAGTAGGAGGCTGCAGTTTCCAACCCAAAATCGCCTGCTATGTATTTCTTTTGGATGGCCAGAAAGCCCACAACCAAATGCCAGCTGTCTTAAACTGTCCTCTAATAGCAAAGCTGTGCAAATTTGTAGCCTGTAAATGGGTTTATTTGTGCCACACTGAGCGGTCTCACAGGAGCCTTTCTAAGGTGTGTCCAGGCACATCAGCTCCTGACGAGGCCCACTAGTGTCACTTTCTATTAAAGGGGTTCTACACCACGTTTAGGCGAATCTGTTCACCAAAAGCGACTTGTATGTACAGGGCTGCACCAGAAGTCTGGCGTCTTTGCAGCCCAAAAACTGGTGCAGATTTTTAATCAGATTTTTAATCAGACGCACTCCAGTATCGGGCGCATTACTAAGCGCCAGCAGCACTTTGTAATGTGCCTGAGATCGGGGAGCATGCGGGAGGCATGTCGCACTACATCCGTACGAATCTACACATTTATGACTGTTTATTGGCAAATCCAGAGGCATTATTGCTGGAACGGGTAGAGCACTTTAAAAGTGGTTTACTTGAGCCTGAAGTGTTGCTTTATAGTTAGAAAGTGCTAAATCTATGATCCGCAGTAGAACATGTTCATGGATTCAGGCGCATTCTACACCACTAATGTGTGCAAAAAAAAATGGTGCCTGGGCGCCAAAAATCGTACAAGTCGTCCAAAGTGTTCACACTTTATATTAAATCCAATGTGGAAAGTTTGACTTTAAAAGGTAGAGCAGCAGCTCAAGATGAGACAGTGGTTTTAGGTGCACCCATGCTCAAGGCTTTGTCCAACCAATGCACAGATGCAACTAAGACTGCAGTCTCTTCCTCAACCCATATTTTGGAGTGAGGACACGGTGTATTATCCCGTAATAAAGCCCACCTATATTTCGTGTAGGGCCCTTTTAAAAGATTTGTAATAATATATTACACCTTTTGCTAGGCATCAACTTTTAGCATCTCTGGTTATTTTGGCCACACATTTTTCAGTTTATAGACATTTTGAGTTGCATATTTTATCAACTAAAAAATTGTATCAGGGCCCCAGATGCTGGACATCGAACTGAAGGTTAATCAGATTCCTGTTAATAGTTTCTTCAATATTACTAGCAAAATAAGTCACAGTCTTTGTAATGGATAAAAGGCACTCGCCGCTAGACGCCAATCAAATAGCACCTAAACTCCTTCTGCTTTCACGCTGGTATGTAGCGCACGGTGCCCAGGCTTCCAACCACGAGCCGCATAAACCAAAAATAGCGATAAATCACTGAATGGGACCAGCGCTTCCAGGTAGAAAAAAGTGCAAAAGATTTATTGAGTGCTTACATGCCCACACATATCATGGTACAAAAAACAAATAGTAAAATCCAACGCGTTTCTGGTGCTACATCGCACCCTTGTAAACGGCAACATTACTACGTACAACAGGTATGCTTAAGTAGCATAATGGGCGGTACAAATGAATTACATCATTTCCTGTTTGAACGTTTTTCAACATACATTTAAAATACATTTAATACAACCTTCCTTCCTATTATGAGTAGCTAAATACTATAAGTAATAAGAGTATATGGCAGGAGACTAACTTAATAGCAATTTGGCTAGTATATATATGCGAGATCATTTCTGAAGTTCAGCCCGGACGGTGCACGGGTATTTAATTCATAAAACCACTGCGCTTCACGCATGCGTACAGCGCGTTGCCAGTCTCCGCCAGACCTAGGCTTATTCACTTTCTCCAATGCATAGCAAAAGAAACCATCTAACGAGCCATTATGTTCTTCTATGAAATGCTTAGTGACTCCTGAGTGGTAAGTGTGGCCTTTAGCTATGTGTGCAATAAATTTCTCTCCAACACATTGCTTTAACTTATTTGATACTATGGTGGATCTTAATAGGTTTATCAGACTTCTCACAGTCAAGAGACATTTCAGAGACAAAGATAAAGTATATAAGGAAGAGGACATAGTTGAATTAAGAGAGGACCTTGTAAATGAATATGAACAATTGTCCTTTCAAGAACAACAATCGTTACTTACTCTGAAAGAACTTCAGGCAGAAAGTGTCTCAAGTGAGAATACAGCCCAGATCCATCACAGCATGTTGTACGTAGTAATGTTGCCGTGAACAAGGGTGCGATGTAGCACCAGAAACGCGTTGGATTTTACTATTTGTTTTTTGTACCATGATATGTGTGGGCACGTAAGCACTCAATAAATCGTTTGCACTTTTTTCTACCTGGAAGCGCTGGTCCCATTCAGTGATTTATCGCTATTTTTGGTCAATATTACTAGCACCACCAGCATAACAAAAACTCATGACAGAGTAGAGAGGGGTTGTCTGTATGTGATCACAATAAAAAGAGCTGATCCATTAAAGACATTGTATATGGTACTTGAATTCTGGTGATGACACTTGGGAGTACAAACAAAAGGAACTCAATGCTCCAGATGCACCTCTCAATGAAACTTTGACTTATACTGATACCAATTCGGGCTAGGGTCGAGCTATTGAAGTCTTCCTTTGTTATCTGTGCAACATAGTAAATATTATTAAGGGCTCTAATATGTCATTTGCAGCGCAACCCATAAACAATAGTTAACATGATTGGCTCCAAAGTCAGTTCCAAAAGGGATGGTCTTCTGCTTGTTTGTTAACGGGGTTGTCTCACTATAACGATTACTTTTTATGTTAAAGATCTTGAAAACACAAGTCACCTTGCAATATGTGTCCATTAAAGGAGTTGTCTCGTTACAAAGATTAGTTTTCAACATGTAGAGAACACTAAATGAAGACGGTTTCCAAATATATTGCATTGTTAGGTTTTTTTTTGTTAAGGAGCTACAAGTGATTTTATCACCTTCTGTGTTCTCTCTAGTTACCCCAGTGACCGACCTGTGTACTCCTTTTCCCCTGCTGTTTGTCCTATCTGATAGCAGCGATAGGTAGAAGAGTATTCACCCTCAGATGATTATATCAGTGGGTGGATAAAGAGCTGAAAACAAAAGCGCAGATGAATTCTATGACAATATTAAAATCAACCTAGGAGATTGTACAGTGCTCACCTATTGCGGCTGTACAAAGTAACGGTACAGCGCGCATATACGTATTGTGGCACTTTTCCTTTGGTTGTTATCCAAGTGAGGAAGCAGCTCCGGAACGATTCCGCCTAGGATTCCACGTGGGACGCCAGGAATGAGAGATATTGGAGATAACTAGGGACAGGTTACTGCCGTTAGTTGGAATGGGATCGCTATACTAGAGCGCTCGAAAAGCAAAGGACAAGAAGCAATCGCTATTCTTGTCTGAAGTTTTATTGTACAAACATAACGCATTTCGCTGACATACACATCAGCTTCCTCAGATGTAACACTTGTAACAATATGGCCAGTTTATATACCATTAGAATCAAAGCGAGGCTGAATGAAAAGCAATTGTTCAATGTGTTCAATAGCGATTGCTTCTTGTCCTTTGCTTTTCTAGCGCTCTAGTATAGCGATCCCATTCCAACTAACGGCAGTAACCTGTCTCTAGTTATCTCCAATATCTGATAGCAGCGAGTGACATCATCACACAGGTCGCAGGGAGAGCTTGTGTGTTATCTGATCTTTCTGACAAAAGCCAGTAATTACTGCTGTTTACGTTACCTCAGAAGCTTCCCTGGTCCCGACAGCATCAGATTTATCTAATTAGCAGAAGTCTGAATACATGGAGCTCATATGCTAATTACAGACAGCTTGGCCAGGAAGTGACAGAGCAAAGCAGCATTATTTCATTCATGCGTCCTATGAAACTTTGAGATGAGACAACCCCTTTAAGTGTCCTACCTATTCCTAGATATCCCCTCTTGTATGTGCTTCATCAGCTCCTCAGGTCGCCATAGCCACAGACCTGTTTGATCTATCCTGATAGGCTGCCAGCACTGGTCTCTACATCTACAGACCTGTTTGATCTCTCCTGATAGGCTGCCAGTGCTAGTCACTATAGCTACAGACCTGTAGTCCTCAGCAGCTCATCACTACAGGCCAGTAATAGCCAGCATAAGCCAGTAAGTTCAAAAATGACCCTGAAAAACAGGACTGAGGTATGATGAATCGATGTAGTGAGACAACCCCTTTAAGATCTATTAATGGGTCAGAACCTAGGTCCAGCCACTGCAAAAAAATCTGGTATAGTAGTTGCATTCGGCTGTACTTAGAACTCCTATTGAAATGAACGAAGAAAGTGCTGCACTTGCGCCATCACTTTTCCATTCAGAATGGCGAATTTGGGGTGGGGGGGCAAAGGTGGAAACTACCTGAGATTGAAGGCAGTCCTATCAATATGCCATCAATGTCTATGATGGCAAAACCCCTTTAAGCAAATTAGAAACTCTCCTCTCTCTGATCCCTTCTTGCTAACCTACCAAATTAATAATCATTTCTACCCCAATCAGTGTCATCTAATGTGCTCCAGACTGTTTCTTCTCTGGTGAGCAGCTGTCCCCAGGTCTTGCTTCCTTCATCTCTTTCACGCACTACAGACTGCTAAATTGGCTATTTCCTTCACTTTATTTATATTTCCTTCAGTTTATATATAGTTTGTAAGGCCAAAAAAAAAACAGACTTCCATCCAGTTCAGCCTCTTGTGCTAAAGTGTTGATCTAGAGGAAGGCAAAAAACCCCAATGAGGTAGAAGCCAATTGTCCTCATTTTAGGGAAAAATTTCCTTCCCGACTTCAATCTAGCAATCGGAATAATCCCTGGATCTGCGACCCCTCTCCAGAATCCTGGTCACTATAACTTGTTATATTATTACATCTAGAAATGTCTCCAGACCCTTCTCCAGAATCCTGGTCACTATAACTTGTTCTATTATTACATCTAGAAATGTATCCAGACCCTTCTCCAGAATCCCAGTCACTATAACTTGTTCTATTATTACATCTAGAAATGTCTCCAGACCCTTCTCCAGAATCCTGGTCACTATAACTTGTTATATTATTACATCTAGAAATGTATCCAGACCTTTCTCAAGAATCCCGGTCACTATAACCTGTTATATTATTACATCTAGAAATGTATCCAGACCCTTCTCCAGAATCCTGGTAACTATAACTTGTTCTATTATTACATCTAGAAATGTACCCAGTTCCACTTCCCTCTTCGGTGCACTACTGAGGAATGTCATAGGGCTGTTGTTATTCTTACACTGGTTAGACTTAGGTATAGCGCTGGTCCATTGCCTGATCCGGACGCACGATGATAATTGGTGTCGTTGCCCTTCTCTCATTTACAATGTTTTTGGATTCTCCTCCATTAGTTTTGTTCATTAAGATATAGGAGCGACTTCTATGGCAGGCCTGTCATGCACGTTCCTCAAATAGGGTTTGGATCACCTTCTGGCCACATGTGGGCCAATTGGTTTTCCTGGTTTTCAAGATTATTCGTAGTTTTTTGTGCAGGAGTTTTATGTTTCACATGTTTCTTTCGTTTCTTTTGTTTTGTCTTCTTATACCCCTCTCCTGCCTGTTCTTTTCTTATTCCTTCTCCCTTCCCTCCTTCCCCCCGCCGGACGCTTGGGGCGCGCGACACAGGTATATTTTCTAGGCACAATGGGAGACCTTAAGTTAGTATCCTTCAACGCCAGGGGCCTCAACACTCCCAGGAAGCGCTCTCAGGTGCTTTACCAATTTCATCGACAAAAAGCCCACATAGTCTGTCTCCAAGAGACGCATTTCAAAATTGACCATGTTCCTATAATCAAAGATAGATATTTCCCTCAGTGGCATTTTGCTAACTGCCCCCACTCCAAAACCAGAGGGGTGGCCATTGCTATTCATAAGTCCCTAGCTCATCGGGTTATAGAATGCGTAGCTGACTCAGAGGCCAGATACCTCATCTTAGTCCTCAACATCAACGGTCATGACTTTACGATCGTTAATGTCTATGCTCCAAATTCTGGACAGGTAGATTTCTTGGTGAAGGTTCTAGATGAGTTGCATCTACGGGCCAGGGGCACGGTCTTGTTTTGTGGGGACTTTAACCTTACCCTTGACCCCACCCTGGATAACTCGTCCGGACGTTCCTCTATAGCATATTCAGCTATTAAACGTGTTAAGAGGGCCCTTCTCCAATTCCAGTTAGTAGACGGATGGCGGCTTCAACATCCATCCGATAGGGACTACAGTTTTTTTTCACAAACCCACAACACATATAGTAGGATTGACTACATTCTGCTTCAACATAGCGCACTCCCGTGGTTGCAGTCCTCCTCCATAGGGAGTGTGCTATGGTCGGACCATGCACCCATTTTTGTCTCCTTGTGTGTCCCCTTCCTCTCTGGGCATGCCAGACCCTGGAGACTGAACGAGTCCCTGTTGTTGGATTCGGCATGTTTGGCGGAGCTCAGGCAGACTGCTGATCATTTCAGGACGGATCATGTTGCTGATCCCACTTCCCCTCTTCTCCAATGGGAGGCTCTGAAGTGCGTCCTCCGTGGGATTTTGATCAAGCACGGTAGTCGCCTAAAAAAGGCTCGGACGACAGCAATTGCAAAGGCACTACAAAAGGTGTCCTCGCTTGAGCTCCTACACAAACAGGCACTCTCCAACACAGTGTTGCAGGACCTGCTATTGGCCAGACTGGAGGTGCGTCTACTGTTTGAGGCCACCTGGGGCAGACTCTTGCAAAAGGGTCGAAGCAGGTTCTATGAATACGGGAACAAGAGTGGTCGGCTCTTGGCGAGGGCGATAGGAAATAGGACAGCCCAATCCTTGGTAACTGGCATCAAAAACAGCGCAGGCAACCTGGTTCACTCCACCCCCGAGATCGCGCGTGAGTTTCAATCATTTTATTCTAAGTTGTATAATCTCTCAGGTGGTCAATCTCGCCCGTCTTCCTCGGGACGGGAACCCCCCTCCCCTTTTCCGACCCTTCCACATGAGGTCATTCAGCAGTTGGAGGATCCCTTCTCGGGGAGGGAATTGGAGGTGGCCGTTGGGGACCTCCCTAGTGGGAAAAGTCCGGGGCCTGACGGTTTTACCGGTAAATTTTTCCAGATCATGCTCCACTCTCTCGCCCCAGTTCTCTTGAACGCTTTCAACATTGTCTCAGCCTCTTCTCCCTTCCCCAGGGAGACCTCCGCGGCCCATATCACGGTTTTGCCCAAACCGGGAAAGGACCCGCAGGTCTGTGGCAGTTATAGACCAATTTCCCTTCTCAACGTGGATCTCAAAATCTACGCCAAATTGTTGGCAAATCGCCTCAATCCTCTCTTGCCCACATTGATCCATCCGGACCAGGTGGGTTTCACCCCGGGTCGAGAGGCTAGGGACAATACGTTGAAGACATTGGATGTCATCCATTATGCTCAGTTGCACGGGGAACCCTTGATGATCCTGTCTCTTGATGCTGAGAAAGCTTTTGACAGGATCTCTTGGGAGTCTCTGACTGATACCCTCCAGCATGTGGGACTTGGCCCCATCTTCACTGGCAAAATCCTAGCGCTTTATCAGAACCCCTCTGCGAGAATTAAAGTCAATGGTGCCTTGTCAGGCCCCGTGGACATACGCAATGGTACTAGGCAGGGATGCCCCCTGTCGCCGCTATTGTATATCTTAATCATGGAACACTTACTGGCCGCTGTGCGTTCCAACCCGGACATCAGGGGCATTCTGATTGGAGGGCAGGAGCTTAAGTGCTCAGCTTTTGCGGATGATCTTTTACTCTACCTTAAGGACCCCTTCATATCTCTCCCCTCCTTGATGTCCGAGTTGGACAAATTTAGCCTGTGGTCTAACTACAAAATCAATTATTCTAAATCTGAAGCCTTGAATGTCTCTCTTGACCAGTCCACTGCTCTGGCCATTAGATCTAACTTTCCCTTCTCTTGGCCTGGGAGGGAGATTTCATATTTGGGGATTAAAATTCCTAAGGACCTGTCACACCTGTATGATTGCAACTTTCATCCCTTGCTGGTTAATATTTCTCGGCGTCTGGGGGATTGGGGACGGGGGGACTTCTCATGGTTTGGCAGAGTGAATATTATTAAAATGTCCATACTCCCGAAACTCCTATACCTGTTTCAGACGGTCCCGATTCCCTTGCCCTCACTATTCTGGGTTAAACTCCAACGTTGTTTCACCGAGTTCATATGGCACTCCCACCGCCCGAGGCTCAAACGGGAACTGCTGTCTAGACCCAAAAACGGAGGGGGGTGGTGGCTTGCCCGATTGCAAGGTCTATTACCTGGCTGCTGCCTATGCTAGGTTTTTTGGACTTGGTCCATGGCCCCAGGATAAGCTCTGGTGTGGGCATTGCGCAAACAGTCTCTCCCTGGGCGATAATCTCCCTCCCATGGGCCCAGAGCCTCTCGACCCGTGACCCCAGACTTTTGTCTTTCAGCACAGCCCCACCGCTCTCTATAATAATGAAATCTAAGCCCCGGCCCCCTTATTAGACTTAACCGGGCCTCTATTCCCCATTTCGGATAATCACTTGTTCCCCCGGGCGCCTCAGGGCGGTACTCTTCCTGGGAGTTCTAAATATCGCCCCCTCCTCGTAGCACAGATTCATAACAGGGGTGCCTTATTACCCCTGGCCGATCTGACCCAAGATTGCCCTCCATCTGATAGGTACAGGTTTGAATACCTGCAGCTTCGGCACTTCTTTACCTCCACAGTCACAAGGAAGGTCTCTTTTAGAGCACTCTCTCCATTTGAGGAACTATGTGTTGCCTCATCGCTCCCCAGGCACCTGATCTCTCTGCTCTACCAATGGTTAATCTCCTCCACCTGTCAGGACCTCCCTCATTACTGTAAGGCCTGGGAAAGAGAGCTTCAGAGGACCTTTACGGTTGATCAATGGAGAAAGTGCTTTTTTCTCACACATAAAGCAGTGATAGCCTGCAAGGCGCAGGAAACAAGCTTTAAAATTTTGTCTAGGTGGTATAGGGTGCCGACCCTGCTCCACAAATGGTACCCTAATGTTCCGGACACCTGCTGGAGGTGTAATTTAGAGGCAGGGTCTATGTCCCATATCTGGTGGGGGTGTCCAGTCTTGCAGCCCTTCTGGAAAAAAGTCTTTCAGGCCATCTCAGACTGTTGTGGGACCTATATTCTGGAATGTCCAGAGGCGGCTCTTTTATTTATGTTCCCCTTCTCGCAGTCCTCTTACAAGAAATCCTTGATTAGACATTTACTACAGGCGGCAAAGACGGTGATCCCTCGCCGCTGGCGTCAACCCATTCCCCCGTCCATTGCTGACTGGGTGGAGGAGGTGTCTTCTACTCAATGTATGGAGGAGTTGATTGCCCATAGCCCCGAGGAGTCACTTAAAGTCCTGCACACTTGGAGGCCATGGACCCTTTATCAATCCTCCCAGGAATTTCTGGCTGTTTTAGGGTGAGGCTGGGGCACCCCCCTTGGCCCTACCACTCCCCCCACTGTGGGGAGGGCTGGCTGTGGTGGCTCGGCCCATGGCGGTTGGAGTATTCCTTTATAGGGTCAAACTCTTCCATTGAATAGCCTTCAATGAAGTGATTTGTGCTCCCCAGGCGTCTGGCGGTGTGGACTCCCTTTCCCTCCCTTCTCCCCCATCTTCCTTTTATTTGTTGTGATCATTGGAGTTTCGAGACCACTTTGATTTGCAGACATCCAGAGCTCGGGCCTATTGCCGGGGGGCTGTCAGGCCCCGCCGCCCAGTTTTGGATGTTATTCATGACTCTCTGATTTGTAAACATATATGTCTTTGGTCATAGTGCCGAGGGCCTACATAATGATGCTGCGCTCACTGATTTGCCTTTTGTACTAACACTGTAGTGCCTTTGCTCATTTTGTGGTTATGTGTTTATTATATGCTTATTGAAAAGTTTGAATAAAAATCTATTATAATGAAATGTACCCAGACCCTTCTCCAGAATCCCAGTCACTATAACTTGTTCTATTATTACATCTAGAAAAGTCTCCAGACCCTTCTCCAGAATCTGGTCACTATAAATTGTTATATTATTACATCTAGAAATGTATCCGACCTTTCTCAAGAATCCCGGTCACTATAACCTGTTATTTTTATTACATCTAGAAATGTATCCAGCCTTCTCAGAATCCTGGTAACTATACTTGTTATATTATTACATCTAGAAATGTATCCAGACCCTTCTCCAGAATCCCGGGGCACTAGAACTTTTTATATTTTACATCAAAAAATGTATCCAGACCTTCTCCAGAATCCTGGTCACTAGAACTTGTTATTTTTATTACATCTAGAAATGTCTCCAGACCCTTCTCCAGAATCCTGGTCATTATAACTTGTTATATTATTACATCTAGAAATGTATCCAGACCCTTCTCCAGAATCCTGGTAACTATAACTTGTTATATTATTACGCTCTCGAAATGCATCTAAACCCTTTTTAAACTCTGTTAGTGAATTTACAGTGACAAGTTCCTCTGGCAGAGAGTTCCACAGTCTCACTGCTCTAAAAGTAAAGAATCCCTTTCTATATTTATGTAGAAACTTTCTTTCCTCAAGACATAGACGATGCCCCCTTGTTCTGGATACAGTCCTGGGTATAAGTAAATCTTTAGAGAGATCTCTATATTGACCGTTAACATATTTATTACGTCCCCCCGAAGCCGTCTTTTCTCTAAACTAAATAACCTTAATCTTGCTCATCTTTCTGGGTATTGTAGTCCACCCAGTCCTTTTATTATTTTGTTGCCCGCCCATGGAGTCTGGATTTGGAATGATGCTCAAAATCAAAGTGGAAAATCACATTTTAGGCTGATCCAACTTCAGTGGAAATGCCTCAAGACAAGGAAATGAGGTTCAGTAGTGTGTCCTATGCCTGTGACTTCACTACAATGCCTGCGCATTATCCTGATGAGGTCATGGTACTCCTGAGGAATCCCCTCCCAGACCTGGATTAAAGCATCAGTCAACTTCTGTGGTGCAATTTGGTGTTGGTGGATGGAATGAGACATGATGTCCCAGATATGATCGATTGGATTCAAGTCAGGGGAACGGGCCGGCCAGTCCATAGCACCAATGCCTTCATCCTGCAGGAGCTGCTGATACGCTTCATCCACAGGAGGCCTAGCATTGCCCTGCATCAGAAGGAACCCAGGACCCACTGCACCTGCATATGGTCTCACAATGGGTCTGAGGAGCTCTTCCCTGTGCCTAATGGCAGTCAGGGTACCTCTGGCAGAACATGGAGGCTGTGCGGCCCTCCAAAGAAATGCCTCCCCACACCATTACTGAGCCACTGCCAAACCGGTCATGCTGGAGGATGTTGCAGGCAGCAGAACGTTCTCCATGGCGTCTCCAGACTCTGTCAGATGTGCTCAGTGTGAACCTGCTCTCATCCGTGAAAAGCACAGATCTGCCAATCTTGATGTTCTCTGGCAAATGTCAGTTGCCCTGCACGGTTGTAAACACAAAAACAACTTGTAGACATCGGGCCCTCATACCACCCTCATGGAGTCTGATTCTGACAGTTTGAGCAGACACATGGATATAAGTGGCTGCTGGAGGTCATTTTGCAGGGCTCTGGCACTGCTCCTCCTTGCACAAAGAAGGAAGTATTGGTCCTGCTGCTGGGTTATTGCTCTCCTACGGCCCCTCCACATCTCCTGGTGTACTGACCTGTCTCCTGGTATCCGCTCCATGCTCTGAACACTGTGCTGACAGACACAGCTAACCTTCTTGCCACAGCTTGTATTGATCTGCTGCCACCAACCTCTTCCCCACTGTTCCCCTCCGCACCAAACAAACCCGGCTTAACCATTGTCTTTCCTACTCCCACCTGCTAAACCTCTCTCTACTGCTCCGGGCTGCTGCGGACATATCCCCAAAACCAGGCCCCCCAGCAAAATTCCCCACCATTGTCTCTCCCTCTTCTAACCGATGCACCACTACTAATTCTGTTAACCCACAAAACCTGAAAGCACATCCCTCTGACCCTGCTCCCCCTATCCCTCCCCTTGGAGCTCTCTGGAATGCCGGTCTGTATGTAATAAATTTTTCCTACATACATGACTTATTTATCTCAAGAAATTTACTCTTCCTTGGTCTGACTGAAACATGGCTGACCCCCTCTGACACAGCCTCCCCCTGCTGCTCTCCTTTGGCGGCCTCCAACTTACCCATACCCTCGCCCGGTAACAGGCAGGCGGAGGTTTTGGCCTCCTCCGTCTGACACTTGTTCCTTTGTCCCCTCTTCCCCTTGCTTCCCTCACACTTCCTCCTTTTGGGTGCACTCTGCCCGCATCTATGCCCTTCCAACCTTCAAGTGGCTGTTGTCTACCGACCACCAGGCCCTGTCACCGCCATCCTTGACACTTTGCTTCCTGGCTCGTCCATTTTCTTTCCACCGACATCCTACTATTATCATGGTAGACTTCAATATCCCAATTGACCCCCCCCAACTCGTTTCCCAACAAACTCCTTTCACTCTGTTCTTCCTTTGATCTCTCCCAGTGGACCTCTGGAGCCACTCACAAAGGATGGACACACACTGGACCTCATCTTCACCCGCCCCCTGCCCCCTATCTGATTTCTCAAACTCCCTCCACCCCATATTGACCAACAATCTGCTCACCTTCTCCACCATCTCCACCCCACCAGCTACTCCTGGCCCACATCTAGGGTCACCCCGCAGTAACTTACAAAACCTCAACCTCACACTCTTTTGATTCTCTCACACCTCTTTCTACCATCTCCTCTTTTACTGACCCAGACGAGCCCCCACTTTCTAAAAACCACACAATCACCGCCATCCTTGACTCAGTCGCCCCCCTCACACAAAACAGAACCCGCAAAATCAACAGACAACCTGGCACACACACTCCATTAAACAGCTGAGGTGAGCTTCCAGAATTGAAAGAACGCCGCTGGAAGAAAACTCGCTCCCCCGACGACTTTGCCTCATACAAACAATCACTACATACATTTAAATCTGCACTCACCCTAGTCAAACAGGATTACTTTCTTGAATCTCATATCCTCTCTGTCTCATCCATTTCCTACACAAGATCAACCTTATCAGAGAAAGCTACAGCCCCGGTCCCCAGCGCCTTCCTCTATATCTGCACAATGCTCTTCCCCCTTAACATGTTTTCCCACTCTTACACATGATAATCTTTCCTCTCTACTGTTCCAAATCCAACCTCACCACTTGTAAATCTTGACCCACTGCCATCACACCTTATCCCAGACCTTAGTGCTGCTTTCATCCCAACCCTCACCCATCTTTTCAACTTATCGCTCACCCCGGGCATCTTCCCTTCCTCTTTAAACATGCTACTGTCACTCCCATCCTTAAAAAAACCTCCCTTGATCCTCCTCTTGTCCAACTTTCGCCCCTCCATGTCTCTTTGCTCCAAATCCTCGAGCGCACGTTACCTTCAAGTGCTCCTCCCTCCTTTTCCACTATCGCCCCCTTATGCCCTTTTGCCTCCAAACTCCTCGAGCAGCACGTCTACCTTCAAGTGTCCTCCCACCCCTCCTCCAACTCTCTTCTTGACCCACTACAATTCGGTTTCCGACCCAACCACTCTACCGACACCACCCTAACCAAGGTCACCAATGACCTAGCACCTGCCAAAGCCTCACACCAGTACTCTGTCCTTCTCCTTCTAAACCTGTCCTCTGTCTTTGACACTGTCGACCATTCCCTCCTGCTACAAATCCTCTCCTCCCTCGGCATCACGGATTGGCTCTTTCCTGGATCTCCTCGTACCTCACTGATCGGACATTCAGCGTCTCTCATTCTCGCTCCAACCCCCTCCCCCGGCCACTCTCTGTTGGTGTCCCCAGGGGTCAGTCCTGGGTCCTTTACTCTTTTCTATCTACACTCTTGGTCTGGGTCAACTCATAGCTTCACATGGCTTTCATTACCACCTGTATGCTGATGACACCCCGCTTTTATCTCCCGGCCCAGATGTCACTCTCTTCTATCCCGGATCTCAGACTGTTCTATCGTCCATTTCCTCCTTTTTCCTCCCGTTCCTAAAACTAAAATGTGGAGAAAACAGAATTCATCATCTTTTTTACCGTCCCCCTCCATCCCTCCCTGATCTCTCTTTCATGTCAATGGACTTAAAACTCTCACTGTTCCGCAAGTCCGCTACCTTGGGGTAAACCTCGACTCCGCTCTGTCCTTCAAACTGCACATCCAAACCCTTGCGTTTTGCCTGCCCCTTCCCACCCGAAAAATATCTCTCCGCATCCGTTCGTTCCTCAACCTCGACACCACAAAAATGCTCGTCCATGCCCTTGTCATCTCCCGCTTTGACTACTGCAACATCCTTCTCTGTGGCCTCCCATCTAGCACTCTTGCTCCCCTTCAAACCATTCTAACTCTGCTGCCGTCTTTTCCACCTCTCTCCCCGCTACTCTCTGCCTCTCCCCTCTGTCAATCCCTTCACTGGCTACCAATAGCTCAGCGAATTCATTTCAAGTTGCTAACCATGACCTACAAGGCTGTCCATAACCTCTCCCCTCCATACATCTCTGCCCAAATCTCAAAATATCTCCCCTCACGCAATCTCCGTCCTCACAGGACCTTCTTCTCTGCTCTCCTCTTATCAGCTCCTCACATAACCCCTCTCCAAGACTTCTCTCGCGTTCCCCCACACTCTGGAATGCACTGCCCCCACACATCGGGCTCTCTGCCACTTCACCGCTTCAAAAGCAACCTGAAAAACCCATTTCTTCAGGATTGCCTATAAAACCCACAATAACCTGCTTTCCACTGTACTACCCCACAAACATGTCTGCCCCTCTCTCCTCCTGTCTCTTCCCTCCTCCTTGTAGATTGTAAGCCTTCACGGGCAGGGTCCTTTCTCCCTCTGTACCAGTTATACATCATTCATTGTCATTATTGTACTCACTTGACATATCATGTATGTGACCCCCCTCAAATGTACAGCGCCATGGAATCAATGGCGCTTTAAAATAAATGTTAATAATAATAATAATAATGTGCTATCCTGGACGAGCTGCACTACCTGAGCAACTTCTGTGGGTTGTAGACACCACCACCTGCTACCTCTAGGGGTGAGCGCAATGACAAAATGCAAAGGTTATGCAATGCAAACAGTCAAAAAGGATGAGAACAGAGAAATGGTCTGTGGTCACCACCTACAGAACCACTCCTTTATAGGGGTTGTCTTGTTAATTGCCAATCATTTCTACCTGTTGTCTGTTCCATTTGCACAGCAGAAGGAGAAATTCATTCACAATGAGTGCTGATACATAACCGGACAGGTTGATTTCACAGAAGTGTGATTGATGATGTAACATTATGTTATTTTGTGTGAAGAGGCTGATAGTTGCTATTGTAATGAGATGTTATTCACATCATCTATTTTAATGCTGTGGCTGATCAGGGGATGTCATTATTTTGAAGTGCTTAAGCTTATTGTACCTCCTGTTTAATATATAGAATTAATTAGATCCAGCAGTGCAGACCCCCTGATAAATTTGGCATATCTTCGATTGACTACGTGCCGCACAATAAAAGGTACATGTTGCATCTTTCCACGGGTTATCCCTACATAGAAAGCGGCGACATCCTGGATAATTCGGTTGAATTTAAAATCTGCAGTGATTTTCAGTTTCCACCTAAAAAAGTCATTGGCACGTAAACCTTATTCCTGTGCCGGGTAGTGCATTCCACGACAGCGTTCCCCACGTCTGGTTCTCGTTCAGACTTATAATTATTGGCTTCAATCTGCATCCTTTACTATTGTTGCTTTTAGTCTTTAAAGCTTACTTTCCCTTTCCAGGGAATTGAATCTCAAATATTTGATTCTCGGAGTTCGTTCTAGCCATATCTATTCCTTTTTCATCTGTGTCTTACAAACACCTTTGACAAAACAAAAGTTCAGAGGCATCAAAGGTTCACAGCTGTTTAGATATGGAGAACTACAGAGAATAGCGTAGTATGAACAATGCCTGTCCTTATCTTTCATAGACTTATCATTATATCTAAAGATCGTTTCATCTTTTTGCTATCAAGTGCCTTTGTGTGTTACATGTCCTGAATGCCTAAGCCTCTGATACACATAAGAACAAAATCTCTACTCCCTATACACACAGTCGAGTCACATTGTTATGTCCAGCAGACATTATCTATAGTAACTGATATGTGCAGCCCAGACAGCAGCTAGATGGGCAGGGAGTGACTTCATAATGTCTTGGTAGGTTGTCACAGGTATCTGGAGCCGATTGCATCCCACAGCTGCTGGAGAAGCCATAGAGCCAACACCACCATCCAGGGGCTCCCACAGCTGCTGGAGAAGCCATAGAGCCAACACCACCATCCAGGGGCTCCTACAGCTGCTGGAGGCTCCATAGAGCCAACACCATCATCCAGGGGCTCCCACAGCTGCTGGAGGGTCCATAGAGCCAACACCCTCATCCAGGGGCTCCCACAGCTGCTGGAGAAGCCAAAGAGCCAACACCACTATCTAGGGACTCCTACAGCTGCTGGAGGGTTCATAGAGACACCACCACCATCCAGGGGCTCCCACAGCTGCTTGAGGGTCCATAGAGCGAACACCACCATCCAGGGGCTCCCACAGCTGCTTGAGTTGCCATAGAGCCAACACCACCATCCAGTGGCTCCTACAGCTGCTGGAGGAGCCATAGAGCCATAGGGGCCCCCACAGCTGCTTGAGAGTCCATAGAACCAACACCACCATCCAGAGGCTCCCACAGCTGCTGGAGGGTCCATAGAGCGACCACCACCATCCAGGGACTCCTACAGCTGCTGGAGGGTCCATAGAGCCAACACCACCATCCAGGGGCTCCACAGCTGCTTGAGGGTCCATAGAGAGAACACCACTATCCAGGGACTCCTACAGCTGCTGGAGGGTCCATAGAGACAACACCACCATCCAGGAGCCACACAGCTGCTGGAGGGTCCATAGAGCCAGCACCACCATCTAGGAGTCGCACAGCTCCTAGAGAGTCCATAGAGCCAACACCACCATCCAGAGGCTCTCACAGCTGCTTGAGGGTCCATAGAGTCAACACCACCATCCAGGGGCCCCACAGCTGCTGGAGGGGTCCATAGAGCCAACACCATCATCCAGGGGCTCCCACAGCTGCTGGAGGGTCCATAGAGCCAACACCACCATCCAGGGGAACCACAGCTGCTGGAGGGTCCATAGAGCCAACACCACCATCCAGGGACTTCCACAGCTGCTGGAGGGGCCATAGAGCCAACACCATCATCCTGGGGCCCCACAACTGCTGGAGGGTCCATGGAGACAACACCACCCTCCAGGGGCTCCCACAGCTGCTGGAGGAGCCATAGAGCCAACATCACCATCCAGGGGCTCCCACGGATGTTAAAATCTGAGGAATTAGGGGGCAAGGATAATACTTGGAAGTCTTGATCATGATCTTCCAACCGAAGGATGTAAATAGAATTCATAGGGTGAAATAGAAAAATAAAATGGGGCCCCACCACGTAATAACCATAAACTAAAACAGCTGCATAAGGAGCAATAATAAAAGGTGTAAATAATATTCCCATATATCAGGGAACCCACATAGTAGGTCTAGATAGCTGAAAAACACCAACTGATTGTTCCCTTCAGAAGGAACATTGTTCTTATATCTCGGTGGGCCTCCTCGACCTCTGGACCCCATAGCAGTCGCTACTTCTAGGAGCCAATATTAAGTCCAGTAAGGCCTTTCCTGTAGTCGGCTCCTGCACCATTTGGGAAAGGTGGAAGTTGACACCAAAGGAGCAGAAGAGTCACGGGCAGGAGATAGAATGGAGGCAAGAAGAGTAAGGCATTGGAGGAAGAGGAAAGGAGACAAGCTGCCACTGACACCAAGAATAAGAGAAAAGGTTAAAAGTACCATGATGGCTGCAGGGCACTTGGCCCTAAGTTTGCTGCAATACCAATGATGTTCCCTGGTGTGGAATGGACAGCCCTGCCAGTGAGTTATGCCCTAAGTTCGCTGACGCGTAAAGTGTGGACAGCAGGAGTTAACCCGCTGGAGAGACTGTGCCCCAGAGTTATGTTGCAGTAGTGTGTGTACCTTGATGGGGAAAATAACACACCTCTTGCCCAACAGAGTCTGTGCACAAAAACAGCAGCTGTAGCCTTGGTGGTCGCCCGTTAGCCTCAACCAGGGTTAAAGACTGTACCAGGGAAAAATGACTATAAGGACCCATGTGGGTTAAGGCTCATTTGTCCCTTCTTTCAGCGCAGGAATATTATGGATGCCGACTCCGATTCCCAGTTATACCCCCAACCTCTATCTGCTTAGGAAGAGTACTACCTCTTATGTAAATATGTAATGTATACATATTTTGTATTTAGAGTGTATGTATGTGTATTTGTTACTTACTTGCCAACTTTTGAAAATGGCTTTCATTGAGATTTACAGCTGGGACACGCTCCTTTCTAACCAACCAAAATTCCCTTCCTACACGCCACACACACATACACTTATGTAATGGCTCTGATTGAGGAGTTTGGCATCCCCCAACTTTCCTGGACACTGGACAGTCCATTCAGCCTCGATGAGAGCTGGGAGCTGACGCCAAAGTGGTCCTGAACCTACATCCTTAAGCACTTTCCAATATTACCGCCATACAGGGACCATATAGCGGTAGATACTAGTCGTAAGCATGCGCTCTGCAGACATATAAGTGATTACAGTGGAGTCAAGTGACTCACAGGTGACGTCTTCAATGATGAGCTGTTTACTTTTCCTTTTCTTCTCAATCCGGTCCAGACTGCCTTGTTGACCTCTCCCGGTCATGAGTCGTCCCTGCAGAATTTACTAAACAAACTTCTTAGACTTCTCACTTTTCAAGCACCTGCTTACCTATTTCCCACATCTGTACAAAATTGGGTGACAGGTCCCATAACACAGAGGTGGGGGAGGGCCAGGAGAGAGGGTAAAGTGCACACTTTAGGCTATGTTCACACGGCTTAATCGCGGGACGTAATTACGCCCCGCAATTTTTCAGTGTGGACGGGGGCGGGAGCAGGGGTGTGAGCGGGGGGCCGGCACTTCGCCGGCCGATTGGCTTGAATTGCCAGCGGCGCATATACGGCGCTAGTAATTCACATGTCAATTATCTCCCCGCCCGGCGGATTCGGCCGGCGGGGAGAGGAGACGTAATCCATAGTTCTCTAATGAATGGGCCGTTTTCGGCCCGTAATTGGCGCACTTCGGCGCGTAATTACGGACCGAAATACGGCCCATTTTAAGCCGTGTGAACATGGCCTTACAGGCATAATCTCCTTCGGAGTGGGAGGGTGGGGGGGTCCATCCCCTTGGAGACTGTGCTGTGACCTGTCTCCTCCAGAATCATATTGTGCGGCCTGAACTCCTTCCTTAGTATCCTCCAAAAGGATTGGCTTCAGGCATGATCTTCATGGGGTGCAGGGGATGGTTTTTTGTAGTGTTCCTGTTTTTATACAGGTTTCTCCTTTTGAACAATGATGGACACATTGGACTATATTAGATCCAGTTCTGTAAAAAAAAAAGGTCAATGAGGGATCTTTATGAGGAGAGTTAATTTTAAATAAAATGTTCTTGCTGTGTGTCACTTTGAAATGTGGGCTCATAGTTTTAGGGTGGGAAGGGACCAATTTCCATTGACCTTCCTATCCTGATCAGCCTATAGCTGCAGGTTTTACTTTGGCTGGGTATGAAAAATGAAGGGGACTCCAAGGATATTTTTTTATTATTTGATTACAGTGAATGCCTATTTTTAGATTT
Source organism: Phyllomedusa bahiana (assembly GCA_025379985.1). Classification (NCBI taxonomy): domain Eukaryota; kingdom Metazoa; phylum Chordata; class Amphibia; order Anura; family Hylidae; genus Phyllomedusa; species Phyllomedusa bahiana. Next base: position 60,269 of record JAODAL010009574.1, on the reverse strand, counting down.
TTATTAAGTAAAAAAAAAAAAAAAGAGATCCTCCCATTTTCATTAACAATCAAGGTAAAATCAGCGGCTGCAGCCTGATACTTTTAGGATGTGAAGGTCCATGGATATTGGACTCTTCCCACACTAAAAATACCAGCCTGCAGCTGCCCCAGAAGTGTACCATCACATTAGAGGTTCCACTTCTGACGGTATACCCAGCTCTTTCCTGTACCCATAGTGCCTTCAGTACAGGGGTAAGAGTGAGAAAGGGTTAGTGTTAACCTTGAGGGGGTAAAAACCAATGCTGAATGACACCAAGGCCCAACGCTAGCAGTGATTTCCGGCGCTGTCTTTGCTATGGCTGTTAATTTGTATGGGTGTTTCAGAAAGAAAAGTGTTAGAAAATTTGGTCTAAAACCTGATTCCACCCAAGTCAGAAAAGCCACTTGTACAGACGAGGTTTTGGCGCCGATGTGGTTCCTGAAAATTCAGCCATATGAACTTGCCCTTATTCAACAACATGCTTTATTGCCTATATTTTTTCAGTTATGTTTTTGGCTACCTGAATCTGATGTATAGCTTTTGTTTTTGTTCCTAATTTAAGTTCCTTGAGTTTTACTGAGATCTATTCACCTCCACCTTCCCACAACCTTATGTCGTCGCTAGTTTTCTCTGGAACATGATGTGTTGGGTTATTTGTATATTTTACCTCATAACAATACTCTACCATTAAAGGGGTTGTCTCACTACAGGGATTGCTGTTTTCTTATGTTAAACATCTTGCAAAAACAAGTCACTATATGTGTCCATTAACAGTGTCCTACCTATTTGGAGATATCCCCTCTTGCATGGGCTGCATCAGCTCCTCAGGTTGCTATAGCTACAGACCTGTTTGATTTATTCTGATAGGCTGCCAGCACTGGTCGCTATAGCTACAGACCTGTTTGATCTCTCCTGATCGGCTGCCAGCACTGGTTGCTATAGCTACAGACCTGTTTGATCTCTCCTGATAGGCTGCCAGCACTGGTTGCTATAGCTACAGACCTGTTTGATCTCTCCTGATAGGCTGCCAGCACTGGTTGCTATAGCTACAGACCTGGCTTCTACTGCAGCCTAGTAGAAGCCAGTAAACACACCCCTGAATTCAAAGTGAAATCAAGAAAACAGGACTGAGGTGAGATGAATCAATGTAGTGAGACAACCCCTTTAAGTTGATTCCTCTAACTTGATTGTAATGGGGGACTCTAACAAAGTAAGGCTGGGTTCACATGACGCTTTTTGACATATTTTGTAGCAGTATTTGTGTAAACCAGAACTGGGTTCAAAACACAGAAGAGGTGCAATCCTTCATTGTACTTTTTCACTCCGTAGGTTTAATTCCTGGTTTTAGCTTACAAATTTTGCAGCAAAATCTGCATCAAAACCCACTGGGTGAGCCCAGCCTAATACACCTGTCTCTGGATAACTCTACCTCTGACAAGTCTGCTACGCTGAAGTTATTGGATCAGTTTTACATTTCTGACCACTGGAGGGCAATAAATCCATCTGGTAGAGAGTGCACTAACTATTTAGCATTTCATGACTCCTTGTATCTTCTTTTCCAAGAAAAAAAAAATGTTAGTCCGCGCATCCATTTGCAATTTGTATAGATGCTAGTGTACACTGCTGTGACTGTAAAATGTCAATTCTCAAACACCAAGTACAGCAGCACATAGCCGGCACTAAAACCCATACAAACACTGAACTAGTGGAACATTTACAATGCATTACTGCTATGCTTTATACATGAAAGAAATCAAGGCGTTTAGGGCGACATGTATGATTTATTTTTGCGCGCATTAGTAGAGTAGAATGCGCCTGAATCTATTAACCTATTCTACTGTGGGTGGTAGATTTAGAGCTTTCTAGCTACACTTCTGGCTGAAGTAAACCACTTTTAAAGTGCTCTACCTGTTCCAGCAGTAATGCGTCTGGATTTGCCCATAAACAGTCAAAAATCTATAGCTTTGTAAAGTTGTAGTGTGACACGCCCCTGATCTCAGGCACATTACAAAGTTCCGCGGGCGCACTGTAGTGCGCAAAGTATTGGAGTGCATCTCATTAAAAATCTACTGAACAGGGCTATAGATATGTTGCCCTTAGTGCACAGTTTGATCAAGTTGCATATGCCCACGTACCACCTCAAAGTTGCCTTCTTAACCCATTAACGACCTTGGGCGTATGCATACTTCCAGGTCGTCCTGAGGATCGCGCGATCGCTGCGGGATGTCAGCTGTATATTACAGCTGACATCCCGCAGCATCGGTCCCGACCGGAGATCACTTCGGGGAGGGGGGGGGCACATTAACCCCTTAATTAATTATTATTATAATTAATTGCAAATCTCTTCATGATCCGATAGAGCGCAATAACTAAGGGAGACGCAGGAGAAGAAATCTCCTCCTGCGTCTCTGTCGGCGCCAGCAGCCGCACGATCGTGCTGTGTGAATGCCTTCCGAGCTGTCTATGACGTCACCATGCCCGGCTGTGCCCTGTTGGCATGCCCGTGCATCGTGACTGACAGTTGTCATAGAAATCAGTACACAGCAGTAAGCTATGTATTGGTTTCTATATGAATGAGCGATCTGAAGATCACTCATTAAATCCCTTATGGGGAAAAGTAAAAAAAAAAAAATGTGAAAAAAGTGTAAAACACAAAAAATAAATAAAATGAAAACACGTGCACCGCCCTTTTCCCCTTTACAAACGGCAATTGCCCCCAAAAAAGATAAAAAATAAAGTACCCATATTTGGTATCGCCGCGTGCGTAATGACCTGCCCTATAAATCTGTCATGTTAATTAACCCGTACGCTGAAGGGTGTAAAAAAAAAAAAAAAAAAAAATCACAGAATTAAGATTTTTGTTCATCCCACAGCACATAATGTGAAATAAAAAGCGATCAAAAACTCTATAAATGCCAAAGCTTTACCAGTTAAAACGTCAGTTAATCCCGCAAAAAAAGTCCTTACACGTCTCCGTATACGGAAAAATAAAAAAGTGATGGCTCTCAGAAGACAGTGATGCATAAATATTATTTTACACATTAAAAACACTTTTTTTATTTTTTTTTCAAGTGCTTCAACATAAAAAACTATATCGCTGTAATTATATCGACCCACAGAGTCAAGCTAACTTATCATGGATGCTGCACGGTGAGCGCTGTTAAAAAAAAAAAAAAAAAAAAAAAAAAACACTACTAGGATTGCAGTATTTTCTTCACCCTGCCTTCCAAAAACGGATTTAAAACTGATCAAAAACTCTTGTCCCCAAAAAAATGATACCAATAAAAACATCAACTCATCCCGCAAAAAACAAGTCCCTACACAGCTCCATACACCAAAAAATAAAAAAGTTATGGCTCTCAGACCATCTTTGATCAAATACTGTAAACTAAGAGTCCCAGGTTTTTCATATTTTCCTTAGCAGTAATGCATTTCCAATATTCCTATATACCTTGAGGTTTTACTTAGTTTTTAGTGTGCCACTGATACTTGTGTTAGATGTATGCTATTGCCTTTTCAGTGTGCACCTATGCTTGCGTTTTTCAAAGTATATTTTAGATGTGCACAGCCTTATTACGTTTTGTATTCTATTTGAGAAATGGCAATCTCATTGACTTGCTGCACTCAGCTGCCTCTTTTAAACCAGTGCAGGATAATCCAATTGCAGGTTCCTATCACTCCCTGTGAAGTTGCAGTCTGAATTGACTCCTAGTGAGGTGACATGTTCAGTGTAGGGACTCACCTGCTCTGGGATCCCCTTGACGTTTTGGGAGGTGAGCTTAATACAATCTTTGATCAAATACTGTAAACTAAGAGTCCCAGGTTTTCATATTTTCCTTAGCAGTAATGCATTTCCAATATTCCTATATACCTTGAGGTTTTACTTAGTCTTTAGTGTGCCACTGATACTTGTGTTAGATGTATGCTATTGCCTTTTCAGTGTGCACCTATGCTTGAGTTTTTCAAAGTATATTTTAGATGTGCACAGCCTTATTGCGTTTTGTATGGCTCTCAGACTGTGACGATGCAAAAACGTGTTTTCCTTTTTAAATAAGTGTTTTTATTGTGTAAAAGTAGTAAAACATAAAAAAAGTTACAAATTAGGTATCGCTGTAATCGTATCGCCCTGCTGAGTAAAGCTAGCAGGTAATTTATACCACACAGTGATGGCTGTAAAAAATAAAAATAAAAAACACTACCAGAATTGCTGTATTTTGTTCAAAACTCCTCACAAAAACCTTAATAAAAAGTGAAAAAAGTGTCATATGCACCCCATAATGGTACCAATAAAAGCATCAATTCACCCCACAAAAAACAAGCTCCTACACAACTCTGCACACAGCAAAATAAAAAAAGTTATGGCTGTCAGAATAGGACAACATAAAAACGCATTTTTTTATAGACATATTGTGTAAAAGTAACAAAACATAAAAACTATATAAAATTTATATCATTGTAATTGTACCGACCCCCATAGTAAAGTTATCACATCATTTACACTGCACGGTGAACGCTGTAAAATTGAAACCCAAAACACAATGGCAGAATTGCGTTTTTTCCCCCCCATTTTCATGGCCCAACGCTAAAAAAACTATGGAACACTGGTGCGCCCAAATGAATAATACACCCCTAGCTGAGATCTCTGAGAGGTGTTGAATCCAAAATGGGGCGACTTCTGGAAGGTTTCACCTGTTCTGGTACTTTGGGGGCTTTGTAAATGTGACATGGCCCCACCAAAATCTGCGTTCCAAAAGCCAAATAACACTCCCTCCCTTGTACGCCCTGCCATGCGCCCAAACAGCAGTGTACACCCACATGTTGGGTATTGCCGAACTTGGAAGAAATTGCGTAACAAAATTTGGGGTGTTTTTTTTTCCAGGATTCCTTTTAAATATGAAACATTTTAAGCTAAAATTGCAGATTGTTGGAAAAAAATAAATTTTTAATTTTCACAGCCTAATGCTAAAAAAAAATATACTCACTGCACCCCTGGATATTTTCCTTAAGGGGTGTCGTTTCCAATATGGGGTCTGTTTAGGGGTGTTAAGTTTTAGCACCTCAGGGTGTCTGCAAACCTGAAATGGCGCCTAAATAAAATTGTAATGAAAATGAGACCCCAGAGTCCAGTAGGTGCTCCTCCTACTGTGGGGTCTGTGGTTGAGTCAAATAGCGCACTAGGGCCACATATGGGATATTTCTGAAAACGGCAGACCTGGGGGAAATGATATTACATTGCATTTACCTTGTCACAATTACCGTATTCCAGTGAATAATGGATAAATATTGAAAATCTGCAAAAAAAAAAAGTGAAATTTTGAAATTTCACCTCCACTATGCTTTAATTTCTGTGAAATACCTAAAGGGTTAACAAACTTTCTAAACACTGTTGTAAATAATTTAAAGGGTATAGTTTCTTAGATGGAGTGATTTATGGGGGTAGCTAACATGCAGGCCCCTCAAAGCCCCGTTGGAACTGGAGTGGTCCCTAAAAAATGTATATTGCTAATTTTCTTGAAAATGTGAGAAATTACTACTAAGTTTCTAAGCCTTCTAATGTCGTAAAAATAAATAAATAAATAAAAAATGATGCCAACCTGCAGTGCACATATGGTAGATGATAGTTAGAAACTTTTTTGTGGTGAATAATTATCTGTCTTGCATGCAGAAATTTTGGAACTTTTAAAATGACAAATTTTTCCAAATTTTCACGAAATTTAGATATTTTTTACAAACAAACAAGGATTGTATGGACCATAATTTCTTACTAACTTGAAGCACAACGTGTCACGAGAAAACAATCTCTGAATCACATTAATAGGTAAAAGTGTCAAAAAGTTATTCCCACATAAAGTGACACATGCCAGATTTAAAAAATGGGGCTGTGTCATTAAGGCCAAAACTGGCTGGGTCCTTAAGGGGTTAAATCCAATAGCTTTCTGTGGGGCAACAGCCGCCACACCTCCAGTGCTGGGCTGCATTCACACTGATAATCCGGGCCTTGTGCAGACAGGTAAGAGGAGTGCATGGCTAAGGTGAAGGCAGCTGCACTTCCAGCTTCACAATCCAGGAAAAAAAAAAGTTAGCCCGCACCTCTATTTGCAATTTGTATAGATGCTAGTGTACACTGTTGTGACTATAAAAAGTCAATTCTCAAACACCAAGTACAGCAGCACATAGCCGGCACTAAAACCCACACAAGCACTGAATTAGTGGAACATTTACAATGCATTACTGCTATGCTTTATACATGTTAAGGAAGAACTGCCTCCATCTCAGCCATGCTCTTCTCCCACCTGTTTGCATGAGGCCCATCAGTATGGATCCCATTTCTGAATATATGTCGGCTTTCGAAGGTGTTTAGTGCGCAGTTTGATCAAGTTGCGTATGCCCACCTACCATAACAAAGTACCTTATCAAGTACCTTGTCAGAGAGGTATTAGAGTTAGGGACCCAGATGACAAGGTACTTGATAAGGTACTTTGTTATGGTAGGTCGGCATACGCAACTTGATCAAACAGCGCACTAAACACCTTCCTTTTTTGCATGTATTAGGCATAGCTTAAATGCATTTTAAATGTTTCACTAGTTCAATATTTGTATGGGAAGGAATGCCCATATTACCCCAAACCTCGACCAATTAGTCCAGCTTTAGAGCTGTTCTTGTAGGGCAGTTGGACGACACCCCACTAATTTTGCTTGCATCTTAAACCTGGTATAATGGCCCACATTATTAGATATATTTCCATGAAACAGAATCTCAATATTCACTTTTGTATCTTCCATTCCAAGCACAAATTAGACATGATCTGAGAGCTGAGATCTCAAGGCAGATGCTATGAGGCTCGGAGCTTTTTGAACATCCCTTTGCAAGAAAATGCAGTGTGACATGCAGAGGTTGGCACCCGATAAATACTATCGCTTGGAAACAAAATGGGACGTTTTTTGGCGAAATTGACTTAGCCAGCCAGTTCCCGTCCTATCCTTTCTATTGTAGATCATTTTTTTGGCCAACTTTTCTTTGACCTGATCAGGAGCGAACTTCTCATTTTTGATTATTATGAGGATTTGTACAAGGCGGATCTATTAATAGTTTTGGGAATCAAATCTTTTGGTCGCTGAGGACCAAGTGGCAATGTTGGAGGGTGAGATGACGATCCCATAACAATGTAATCCCAGGTCCAGATGGACTATCTATTAAATAGTATTATATTCTTTTTCCGAAAATATTCCCTCTTTTCACCAAACTGTTCCACAAAATCTATTTTAAGGCCAAAGTAGTGGACTTTTTTTTTTTAATTTGAGGACTATCGTCCTGCTCTCACCACAGAAGGACCATAAACTTTATACAGGCCTATATCATTGCTCAATCAGGACTATAGACAACTTTTTAGCTTCTAGCCATTTCTCCTTTGAATTCACCACCAATCAGGATTCATCAGCCTGAGAGGGATGGGGAGTGAATTAAATTCCTGTCGCTGCCATGGTCCAAGCTTGAGTAGTACACCAGGCACCATCACCAGGCACCGTCAATGCTTTTAAGCTTAGATGCACAAAAAGCATTTGAAATAGATTCTTAGTTATTCTTATAGGCAGAAAAAAAACAATACAAAAAATGGGACAATGGCTGGACTAGACTGAACCCAGTGGCAGGAAACTCTGGCCCATATGCTACCTGGGTAAAATTAACAGGTGCAGCTAATTGCTGAGCAGCAGCTCACACACCCCATCACTAGGGGAACAATTAGATGATAAAAAAAAACTGTGCATTAAATTAATACCTGTTCACACCAGTAGGCAGAAAAGCCACAGTATAATGCATGGGGAGATTGCAAAAATACTAATAGAACAACCAGTCACATACCCTCAGTGCATAAGGGGGGTGGTTGCTGATACTACAATTGCATATAATAAGGCGATACAGAAGGGTGCCATAAATAAAGATACCATGCTGGCTTACAACCTATTAGTGACATCCATACTATTAGATTAGGTGGGCTGCCCAGCACTTGCTGAGTGTCCAACACAAAATACAGACACCCTCTGCTCTCCAGCATTCTTGGGGAGATAAAAAATGACATACTGGAAAAATATTAAATGAGGTATTAGTTGGTACAGGGGCCCCGGTACGCAAGCTCGCAACCGGGGTCAACAGTCCTCATGTCTTGCGAGTCCCTACACCAACTAATGGGATATAGTCATATAGTTACCAAATAATATACTTATGCAGAGTTCATCACACAAACATTTTAGAATCCTCACTTTTCCAGCACTTATATACCTACTTAACTACTGGCAAGGAGGGGGCGAGGTCTATATACTTCCCTACCTAGTGGGGGCCTACATAGGAAAGCATGGGTATGCCCCATCCCCCACAGCAAACCACTTTTCTTTGATACGAAAGTTGAGTGCCTGCTGTTTCTATGTAGGCCACCAGTAGGTAGGTATATAGATCCCCTCAGTAGGTAGGTAGATATATAGCCCCCTGGTAGGTAGGTATAAAGGTCCCATTAGTAGGTAGCTAGCAATATAGGTACCCTTGATAGGTATGTATATAGGTCCCCTCAGTAGGTAGACAGATATATATGGCAGATATATCCCCTTAGTATATAGGTATATAGCCCCCAAATTAGGCAGGTAGATATATAGGCCAACTCAGTAAGCAGGTAGATATATAGGTCCCCCAATAGGTAAGTAAAAAGTAACAAATAGTCTTTTGCTCAGCTCACTCAATCCCAATCACAATCTAGCTGGAGGAGGCATGAGGTAACAGAGCCAATGCTTGGAATGGAGCCAAATCAAATCGAACACCATCAGCTCCGAGTCCAGAGGAAATGTTCAATATAAAACGATATCTTTATTCATATGACATTAAAAACTATACATGGTATGCAGCAGACTAGAAAATTACACTAAGCCCCATGTAGTGCATTAGAAACAAGCTGACGCATCTCGGACACCTGTGGTTATAGCCTGCATACTGAAAATAATGACACTCTTTTAACGCTCCCTCCCGTCATATGATCTTTTCCACCAATGGGAGGCCGAGTAATTAAAAACAAGAAACTGCATATCCACTAATGTGCCTAAAAGACAACAACTAGTACTGGTAAGAGATGTCCTGCTTTATGTTTAATCCTGATGGCATACAAATACCTAAATTAAATATCCATCTAGGCTGCCTACTAAGGAGCTTTATATGTAGATTGCCACCTCGAGCTGAACGGACCGCCCTTCCTGTTCCACCTGACTATATTTGGCCCTATCCGAACAGTTGCATTTTATTCGCACCAATTCTCCAAAAGGGATATTATTTATTACGTATCTTGGAAGACATGAATTGGTTAACAATAACCATGCAGTAGGTGTCTTATAGGGTGAAACTTTCACTGTCCCCATATCATGTCCAGTTAAAGTAACATACAAAACATTTATTCTTTTTTCTCATAGGCCAATGTGAACTTTAACTTCATGTTGTTACTGTTAATGTAACTAACAAACAAATTGGCGCTCTCCTAACCCGGCCCACCCCCACACATCAATAGTAGATCATCAATATATCTGCCGTACCACTTGAGGTGGGGGGGGGGAAAGGGATTGCAATCTCCAAAAAGAAACTTTCTCCTCCCACACCGACAAAAAAATGTTAGCGAAAGATTAAGAAATATGTGTGCCCCCAGAGGTGTTATGCTTCTGGAGAAAAAAAATTACCATTGAACATAAAGAAATTATGAGCATAAATACTCAACCATCTCAACTATTTCATCCTGTTTGTTGTCTGTATATAAACTGTGTTTCTCTAACTGGTACACTGGAATGGTTAAAGCAATATCGTGTGGGATACACGGGTATAAACCTACCACATCAAACGATATCCAACTATCATTACCATTCCAGGCTACCTGTTCAGTAACAGAGATAAGGTGCTTTGTATCAACCCATTTGCCCAATCTCTTATTAAGGGAGCTTATGTCAGCCCCTATGGGTCTGAAATATGGAGGATGTCCAACCTTGTGTACTTTAGGGAGAGAGTGATACAAGCGATTATACGGAAGTAAAATATATAACTTATCTGTCATATTTTTAGTAAATGCATTAAGGTATACTCCACGATCTAAAATATGTTTCAACAATTGTTTATATTAATTAGTGGGGTCTCCTTTCAAATGAACATGTGTTTCCAAGTCTCCCATTAGGTAAGTAGGTATATCAGGCCCTCCTGTAAGTTAGTACGGTAGGTATACAGGCACTTTCAGTGTGTGTGTGTGTGTATATATATATATATATATATATATATATATATATATATATATATATATATATATATATATATATATATATAAATCTTTATTTATATAGCGCCAACATATTCCGCAGCACTTTACAATTTGGAGGGTAAACGTACAGACATTACACATTAAAAGTACTTACAGATGAGACACAAGGTGTGAGGGCCCTGCTCGCAAGAGCTTACAATCTATTCGGGTGTACAGGAGAGACGAAGGGCAAGAAGTACTAGATTTACAATGGTCCAGCTATGTGACATAAATATGGGGTTGTTTTACATAGAATTCGGATGAACCTGCCACCCTGACAGTACATCTATATACAGTTAAGTGCCGAAAATGAGATGAGTGCGCTAGAGAGTGTGGGGGGAGGGGTGGTGTTAGCATTAGGGATTCTGGTAGGCCAGAGTGAGAAGATGTATTCTCAGGGCCCTTTTAAAGCTATGAGAGTTCTGAGTGTGCCTGATCGCCCGCGGTAGCATGTTCCAGAGAACTGGTGCCGCACGTGTGAAGTCTTGGAGACAGGCATGGGAGGTTCGGATGATTGATGAGTGTAACCAGATATCAGCAGAGTGGAGAGAGTGGGTCAGGTGGTAGACAGAGACGAGGGAGGAGATGTAGGGAGGAGCAGCGTTGTGGAGAGCTTTATGAGTGAGAGTGATGAGTTTATGTTGTATCCTGTACTGGATAGGCAACAAGTGCAGTGACTGACACAGGGTAGAGGCATCAGTATAGCGGCTGGAAAGAAAGACAAGCCTGGCTGTGGCATTCAGGACAGATTGGAGAGGGGAGAGTTTGCAGAGAGGGAGACCGATAAGCAAGGAGTTACAGTAGTCGAGACGAGAAAGAATAAGAGCAACAATGAGAGTTTGAGTTGTTTCCACAGTGAGAAAAGGACGGATTCTGGAGATGTTCTTGAGGTGCAGGTGACAGGAGCGGGCAAGGGATTGGATATAGGGGACAAAAGACAGATCGGAATCTAGTATAACCCCAAGACAGCGGGCCTGCTGCCTAGGAGTTATGGTGGTGCCACACACTGAGACAGAAAGGGCAGGGTAAGGTCTGTTAGTAGATGGTGGGATGACTAGAAGTTCAGTTTTAGTGAGGTTTAGTTTAAGATACAGGGAGGACATGATGTCAGAGACAGCAGACAGGCAGATAAGTAGGTTCCCACAGCAGGTAAGTAGGTATATAAGCTCCCAAGTAGGATGGTAGGTACATAGGTCCCCCAGTAGGTAGGTATATAGGTCCAGTTAGTGGTTAGGTATGTATATAGGTAACCCCAGTAGATAGGTCTGTAAGTCCCCTCAGTAGGTTGGTAGGTCTATAGGAACCCCCAGTGGGGATGTAGGTATATAGGGCCCCCTAATAGGCAGATAGAAGTATAGGTCCTCCTAGTAGGTTGGTAAGTCTGTCTCCCCAGTAGGTTGTTAGTTCTCTAAGGCCCCCCTGGTAGGTATATAGGGCCCCCAGTAGGTTGCCTGGTCTATAGGTTCCCCAGTAGGTTGTTAGGTCCATAGGTCCCCTTAGTAGATTGTTAGGTCTATAGGCCCTATCAGTAGGTAGGTAGTATATAGGGCCCCACAGTAGGTTGGTAGGTCTGTAGGCGCCCCTAGTAGATTACTGGGTCTATAGGTCCCTCCCAGTAGGTAGGTAAGTCTATAGCTTCCCAGGTAGGTTGATATATCTATACTTCCCCAAATAGGTTGCTAGCTCTCCCTGTAGGTTGCTAGGTCTATAGCTCCGCCCAGTAGGTTGCTAGGTCTACAGTGCCCCCCCAATAGGTTGGTAGGTTTATAGGTCCGCTCCGTAGGTTGCTATGTCTATACAGATGTAGCAAACGGCTTGACCATGATATCATGGTTTTTCATGTTATCTGTTTTATCTGTAAACAAAGACCATTGAAGAGCAATGAAGAAATTGAGATAACTTCCTGTGCCATGATGACATAGTGTCATAGCTTTTCTGTTTATTTCTGCTACATTTGTAGGTCCCCCAGAAGGTTGGTAGTTGTATAGTCCCCCCAGTAGGTTGGTAGTTTTATAGTCCCCCCAGTAGGTTGGTAGTTTTATAGGTCCCACCCATTAGGTTGCTGGGTGTATAGGTCCTCCCAGTAGGTAGGTCGGTCTATAGGTCCTCCTAGTAGGTAGGGAGGTCCCACTTAAAAATAATCACCTCATGCTGTTTCATGTTTTGAACAACTGCCTCCTTGTGAACTGCATAGGTGGGGTGATGTCATTCCTGACTTGTTATTCCTCCCACCCCAGTGCAATATACCGAGATGCTATTGAAAGTAACTTACAAATCATCCCTGTTCAGTCTTTTCTGAAGTGTACATGAAACTTACAATAGTGGTTGTACTTTACAGCCATTTCACAATAGGATCAATAAGCACAGATCCAATGTCGCTAATGGCTTTTTAAAGCACAGTTTGTCCAGACACTTTGAACATAATTGTCATTTTAATGATGCCTCTTTTACACCTATTGACCAAATCCCACATACGATACCTAATGGATTTCAGAAATTCAGACAGCAGGAATCATATTGGATATACAAACTATCTTGACTTCATCCTGATAGGCTTAATGAGACCATTGAAACAACATGCTAACAGCAATTTTATTATTAGGTACCTCTGTGATCCTTATTTACTTTTCTTTTACCAGCATTTAAACCCCTTCTTGACAGCCAGTCATATTTCTTTGGCTCTTTTTCCCCATCCTCCAAAGGCCATAAGTTTGTTAATTTTATAGACATATGAGGGCTTGTTTTTTGCGGAACAAGATGTAATTTTTAATGTCGAAATTGAATGTACCATAGAATGTACTGGAGAAGCGAAAAAAAATAAGTTATAAGTTGTGTGAAATGTAAAAAAAAAAAGTACTTGTGCCATTTTCGTGGGGTTTTTGTTCTTATGGTGTATATAGGACCCATGAGTTGGTTGCTAAGTCTATGGGTCCCCGAGTTGTTTAGTCAATCTATAGTTCCCCCCTGTAGGTTGCTAAGTCTACAGGTCCCCCCAGTAGGTTGCTAGGTCTATATAAAAATAATACCTCTCCCTGTTCCCCTGTTGCAGTACTGCTTCCTCGTGCACCACACAGGTGACATATCACATTGCCTGCGTAGTTATGCTACTCCCGGTGCAAGCGCTGTGATGACAATTTCTATGTTGCGCTGCCTGTGCCATATACTTTGGTGCGACCCATCAGACCACTCCACAGGCAGGGAACCAAACACTCCCTTCTTCATGGTAGCTTTTCAATGTATGCGCATCTTGAGATCACGTTTACAGTTGAGAAGACTTCCAGCTCTCTGAGTCCACAACAACAGCCTGTGGGCAGATTGCCGATTTGGGACAGTGGCAGTTTTATCTGAGGCACAAGCCTAAGATAAAACTGCCTAGTGGCGTCCCTGGCCCAGCCTTTACTTTTACTCTAAATGCCAGTCTTCAGCATATGCTATATCTGTGCTGTACCTTAGTAAGTTCCTGAGAGCTATTTAGTAAGGTCTCTTATTTATCTCTCAGAACAGTTCCCTGGACTATCCCTATATTCTCTTTCTCGTCTACGGGCTAATTCTCTCTCTCTCGTCTATGTGCTAATTCTCTCTCTCTCGTCTATGTGCTAATTCTCTCTTTCTCTCTCGTCTATGTGCTATTTCTCTCTCTCTCGTCTACGTGCTAATTCTCTCTCTTTCTCGTCTACGTGCTAATTCTCTCTCTCGTCTACGTGCTAATTCTCTCTCTCGTCTACGTGCTAATTCTCTCTCTCGTCTACGTGCTATTTCTCTCTCTCTCGTCTACGTGCTATTTCTCTCTCTCTCGTCTACGTGCTGATTCTCTCTCTCTCGTCTATGTGCTAATTCTCTCTCTCTCTCGTCTACGTGCTAATTCTCTCTCTCTCTCGTCTACCTGCTAATTCTCTCTTTCTCGTCTATGTGCTAATTCTCTCTTTCTCGTCTATGTGCTAATTCTCTCTCTCTCTCTCGTCTATGTGCTAATTCTCTCTCTCTCTCGTCTACGTGCTAATTCTCTCTCTCTCTCTCGTCTACGTGCTAACTCTCTCTCTCGTCTACGAGCGTATTCTCTCTCTCGTCTACGTGTGTATTCTCTCTCTCGTCTACGTGCGTATTCTCTCTCTCTCTCGTCTACGTGCTATTTCTCTCTCTCTCGTCTATGTGCTATTTCTCTCTCTCTCGTCTATGTGCTATTTCTCTCTCTCTCGTCTACGTGCTATTTCTCTCTCTCTCGTCTACGGGCTTCTTGTTTCTTTCTCTCTCTCTCTCGGCTACGTGCTTCTTCTTTCTTTCTCTCTCTCTCGTCTACGTGCGTCTTCTTTCTTTCTTTCTCTCTCGTCTACGTGCTTCTTCTCTCTCTCTCCCCTGTGAGTACTCAGGCTGTTGGGCTGCCTCTATCCTGTTTCACTTCACTGCCGGCAAGTGAGTGGAAGATACCTGATGCTAAAACTTGTTAACAATCCTTTTAACTTAGCTTTCAAAACTGGAACTTCCTAAACCTATCATAACAGGTTCTCATATCTACCTGCAGCCCCTCCCCTCTGATTGGCTACAGGTCTCAACAGTGCTAATTTACTTAAAGCGCTAGTGCACCATCTAAAAAGCATTTTCATGGTCATCGACATTAATACTTACATGAGTTACACAAATACGTACACATTTTATATATAATCAACAGTTCACATTATAAATATAATAAGACTGTTGAGCTTTAGTTAAGCTCTCTCCTTTTCGCATATGCACGACAAATAATAATCTTTATTTATATAGTGCCAACATATTCCGCAGCACTTTACAATTTAGAGGATGTAAGTACAGACAGCAAACAAACATTACACAGTAAAAAGCTACTAACAGATGGCACACAAAGTGTGAGGGCCCTGCTCACAAGAGCTTACAATCTATTAGGGTGTATGGGTGAGATGAAGGATAAGAAGTGCTAGGTTTACAATGGTCCAGCCATGTGATATAAATATGGGGTGGTTTATATAGAAATTGCATGAACTGTATATGTATATACAGATAAGTGCCTGTGGGTGTCCTGGTGTAGGCAGTGACAGAAATGTGTGTGATAGAAAATGGGGGGATAGCAATTCTGGATTTTGCTAGGTCAGACTGAGATGTATTTTCAGGGCACTCTTAAAACTATGAGGGTTATGAGTGTGCCTGATCAGACTGAGATGTATTTTCAGGGCACTCTTAAAACTATGAGGGTTATGAGTGTGCCTGATCAGACTGAGATGTATTTTCAGGGCACTCTTAAAACTATGAGGGTTATGAGTGTGCCTGATCAGACTGAGATGTATTTTCAGGGCACTCTTAAAACTATGAGGGTTATGAGTGTGCCTGATCAGACGGGGTAGCATGTTCCAGAGAACTGGTGCAGCACGTGTGAAGCCTTGGAGACGGGCTTGGGAGGTTCAGATGATAGTGGCCTGTAATTTGATATCAGCCGCAGTGTGGGGAGACCGGGTAGGGTGGTAGACAGAGTTGAGGGTAGCGATATAGTGGGGTGCAGCAATGTGGAGAGACCGGGTAGGGTGGTAGACAGAGATGAGGGAGGCGATGTAGTGGGGTACAGCACTGTGGAGAGACCGGGTAGGGTGGTAGACATAGATGAGGGAGATGTAGGGGGGTGCAGCACTGTGGAGAGCTTTATGTGTGAGAGTGATGAGATTGTTGTATCCTGTACTGAATGGGCAACCAGTGCAGCGAGTGACACAGGGTAGAGGCATCAGTATAGCGGTTGGAAAGAAAGACGAACTTGGATGCTGCATTCAGGACAGATTGGAGAGGGGAGAGTTGGCAGAGAGAGAAACCGATAAGCAAGGAGTTACAGTAGTCAAGACGAGAAAGAATAAGAGCAACAATGAGAGTTTGAGTTGTTTCTACAGTAAGAAAAGGACGGATTCTGGAGATGTTCATGAGGTGCAAATGACAGGAGCGGCAATGGATTGGATATAGGGAGTGAAGGACCGATCAGACTGTAGTATAACCCCAAGACAGCAAACCTCCTGCCTAGCAGTAATGGTGGTACCACACACTGAGACAGAAATAGGAGGGGGGTTGGTTAGTAGATGGCGGAAAGACAAGAAGTTCAGTTTTAGTGATATAGGGAGGGCATGATGTCAAAGACAGTGGCCAGACAGTATATCTGTATCTACTATATCTCCCAGTATATCTTTTTGTTAACACAAACCTTGCGGTCCTGGGCATATTACACCCTGTCTATTGAATGAGGGGCTTATATTCTGAAAATGATTGAATTCCCCAAATTGCTGCAACTGTTCTGTATGCTTCCTGTATACCTGCACCCAAGAGAGGAAAAGCAAACTAACTCAATGTAGAAATCCTATTTCGGGGCTGGAAAAAGAGTTGGAATTCCCTATCATATTTTACAACAACCCAAATCTAATGGAGGATTACATTCTCCTAATATCCTGCTGTATAATTTGGCTACTTTGAGTCATATTATTATAGACTTGGTGCAAGCCACTTCATATTTTACTGACCGGTCAATAGATCAATCTTTTATACCCCAAATCACTTGGTTAACTTTCTGCACCTTCCCTATGATACCTACCCTCTGGCATGTGGAGATAACCCTTTCCTAATATCGATACAGTACACAAGGCAGGCAGTCAGTCTTTTGAAGTGGTTTAATACTCATTATTTAGTTTACCTTTCTTTTGTGTGCAATCCTGATTTTCAGTAGTGGCACATTTGCCATGCTAGGGGTTTGACAGCTGTAGTATATACGTTACAGATTTGTATACTAGGGCGCTGTACTCAGTGACCTCCAACTGAAATACTCCTCCATTACTTTAGCTTTTTTAACTATCTTAATGCCCAAAGCTATGTGTATATGGTCCTCTCTAAATGGTCTGACTGTGACTTCAAATTTGACTCCTCTTAAGCTGCCTTTTCATAAGTCCCAAGTTTCTCTCATTTATAAATATCTGCTCACCCTATTAGATCATGTTTCTGTGAAAACTAATCTAAGGATGTGGAGTGACAGTGGCCCAACTCTGGGGTCTTAGAGTATGTTTACACGGCGTAATTGCAGTAGCAATTACGGTAAAATCATACCACTCATTGGGGAAAACCAAAGTGAATAGGGGCTGGCACAGAGCACTTAAGAAGTACACGCCGGCTAGCGCATACTTCTAAAAACACCAGGCGTATAGATCGCGTATTGTGTGCACCACTATACACCAGGTGTTTTAGAAGTACGCGCCGGCTAGCGCATATTTCTAAAAGCACCAGGCGTATAGATTGCGTATTGTGTGCACCACTATACGCCAGGTGTTTTAGAAGCACACGACAGCCAGCACATTCTTCTGAAAACACCAGGCGTATAGATCGCGTATTGTGTGCACCACTATACACTAGGTGTTTGAGAAGTACACGCCGGCCAGCGCATACTTCTAAAAACACCAGGCGTATAGAGCGCGTTTTTGTGCGCACCACTATACGCCAGGTGTTTTAGAAGTATGCGCTGGACGGTGAAGTGTGCACAAAACGCGCCTCTATACACCGGCGATAAGCCTTATTCAGAAAGCTTTACATTATGCATAGAAATTCCTCTCCCTTAATGCACTATACCGAGCTATTGAAAGGAACTCACTAATCATTACACAGGGGGTGATCCCTATTAAGTCGCTTCTGAACTGATCAGATCACGTTGTCTACTTATTGCAATGTACATATAATTTACGATATGTTGGTCGCACTATACAGCCATTGCACAATAGGATCAATAAGCACAGATCCAACGTCACTAATGGATGTTTAAAGCACAGTTTGCGCAGACACATTGAACATAATTGTAATTTTAATGCTGCCTCTGTTACACCTATTGACCAAATCCCACATACGATGCCTTATAGATTTCAGAAAATCAGACCAAAAGAATCATGTTGGATATACAAACTATCTTGTCTTCATCCTGATGGACTAAATGAAGCCATTAGAACAATATGTGAACAAGAATTTTATTATGGGTGGAATGTGGGGAAAAAAAAAAACCAAAAAAACTTTCATTGATGTGTTATCTGCAGGTCGGTATAATTGTGGTGATACCAAAGATGTAGAGCACTTTTTTGCTTTTCCACCCAAGGACCTAAGTGAATATACATTTTTTGCTGGCTAAAGTGTCTTTTTCATTGGTACCATTTTGGGATAGACTTTTTGATCACTTTTTATTCCACTTTTTTGGGGGCGTGAAATGATCAAATGACCACAATTTTGGCGTTTGGATTTTTTCCGTACGGGATAAATTTTGTTATATTTTAACCCCTTTAAGGGGCCCCGCCTGTTTTGACCTTCCCGACCCAGCCCTATTTTGAAATTGGCAATGTCACTTTTTGTGAAATAACTTTTTGACCTTTTACCCAGCCATGTGATTCAGAGATTTTTTTTTCCCCTGACACATTGTGCTTTAAGTTTTAAGAAATTTTTATCCATACAAACCTTGTTTGTGTGTGAAAATATCAAAATTTCATGAATTTTAGAAAAATTAGCGATTTTTTAAAATTTGCAAAATTCTGCGTGCAAAAGATAATTATTCCCTACAAAAATAGTTTATAACTAATCACCCTATGCCCCTAAGTTTGGGATCATTTTTTTAAATTTTTTTTTTTTTTTTTTGTAGACATTGGGGGGGGCTTAAAAATTTAGTAGTAATTTCTCACATTTTCAAGAAAATTTGCAATAACATTTTTTTAGGGACCACCCAGTTTTGACTCTTTGAGGGGCCTGCATGTTAGATACCCCATAAGTACACCTTTGAAAACTAAAAACCCCTTAAAAAGTATTTAAAAACCTTTTTTAAAATTTGATCCCCCTTTAGATATTTCACAGAAAAAAAAACAAAGTGGAGGTGAAATTTCAAAATTCCCTTTTTTTTTTGCAATTTTCAAATTTTTCCATTATTCATGGAAACAGAAATGGGACAAAGGTAAAGCAACTAAATCAATTTCCCAGGTCTCCCGGGGTTTTTTTAAGAATGCCAAAATTTGTGGCCCTATGTTTATTTGGCCAACCCAAAAGCCCCAAATAGGAGGACACCTACTAACTTTTTGGGGTCCTTTTAAAAACATTTTATTTAGGCGCCATTTCGGGTTTGGGGGAAAACCCAAGGTGCTAAAACTTAATAAACCCCTTAAATAGACCCATATGGAAAAACACCCCTTAATGAATATATCCAGGGGTCATTGAGTAATAGCCCCCACACTGATTCAAAATTTTTTTTTTACAAAAGGCTTGAAAATTAAAAAACATTTTTTTCCAATTAATTTGCAATTTTGCTTAAATGTTTCATATAAAACAAGAACCCGGGGAA
The DNA here is from genome assembly GCA_025379985.1 of Phyllomedusa bahiana. Classification (NCBI taxonomy): domain Eukaryota; kingdom Metazoa; phylum Chordata; class Amphibia; order Anura; family Hylidae; genus Phyllomedusa; species Phyllomedusa bahiana. Next base: position 40,604 of record JAODAL010009574.1, on the reverse strand, counting down.
AAAAAAAACCCCTAAAACTTTGTTAAAAATTTTCTTCCAAGTTCGGCAATCCCCTACATGTGGGTGTATACTGCTGTTTGGGGGCATGCAGGGCGTATAAGGGAGGAGCGCTATTTGGCTTTTAAAACCAATTTTGGGGGGCCATGTCCATTTGCAAAGACCCCAAAAGTAGCAGAACAGGCAAAACCCTTTCCCCAGAATGCCCCATTTTTAGATTCAACACCCTCAGGGATTATCTAGGGAGTATTCTGCTTTTTTAGGGCACACGGGTTTTTCCATGGGTTTTTTTTTAGCATTGGCCAATGAAAATGGGGGGAAAAAGGCATTCAGTCATTGTTTTTTGAGTTTCAATTTTTAAACACATTCCCGTGAAAAGTGTAAATGAGTATAACTTTACTATGGAGGTGGGTCAATTACAATGAATAGATTTTACATAGTTTTTTCGTTTTATTATTTTACACGTAGAAATACTGTATAAAAAATTGCGTTTTTTTTGTTGTCCTTTCTGCGCCATAACTTTTTTTATTTTGCTGTGGCAGAGTGTGTATGGGGTTTTTTTTTTTGGGGGGATTGAATTTTTTTGGGACCATTATGCGGTGCATATGATGCTATGTTCACTTTTTATTAAGGTTTTTTTGAGATGTTATTAACAAAATACATCAATCTGGTAGTGTTTTTTTTTTTATTTTTTTTATAGGTCCTGCGGTAATATACTGGTAGCTTTTCTCAGCAGGTCAAAACGATTCACCATTCCAATTTGTATATTTTTTTATGTTTTAAAAGCTTTTATACAATAAAAAAACCTTTTATTAACCAGGAAAATACGTTTTTTCACGCCATAGCCGAGAACCTAACTTTTAAATTTTTCTGGCTTGGAGCTGTGTAGGGACTTGTTTTTTGCGAGATGTTGCGTTTTTTTTTAGTATCATTTTTGGGGGGACAAGGCTTTTTTTATCCCTTTTTAAACCCTTTTTTGGAGGGCCAGGGAAAAAAAATACTGGGAATCCCAGTAGTGTTTTTTATTTTTTATTTTTAACAGGGCTCACCATCAGTATCCTGTAAAATTAGCTTTACTCTTTGGGGCCAACGATTATGGGTAACCCATTTATAAGTTTTTTTTTTAAGCTGAAGCACTTTAAAAAAAAAAAGAAAAGTTTTTTTTTGTGTAAAAAAATATTTTAGCATCGCTACTTCTGAGAGCTTACATTTTTCTATTTTTCGTTAAAAAGAGCTGTATGAGGGCTTTTTTTTTGGGGTGAACTGACGTTTTAATTGGTACAATTTTTCGTTTATGGAGTTTTTTTTATCGTTTTTATTCCATTTTATTGTGCTGCGGGATAACAATTTAAACTTAATTCTGTGATTGTTTTTTTTAGGTTTTTTTTTTGGTGCGTTTTACCGACGGGTTAATTAACTGAAGATTTATAGGGGAGGTCGTTCGCACCGGGGGATACCAAATATGGGTACTTTTTTATTTTTGATCATTTTTTTGGGGGGATTGGCGTTTGTAAAGGGGGAAAAGGGCGATTTTACGTTTTTTATTTTATTTTTGTGTTTTTGTTTTTCATGTTTTTCACTTTTTTTTATTTTTTTTTTCATTTTTTTCACGTTTTTTTTTATTTTTCCCCCCCCATAGGGGATTTAAAATGAAGATCTTTAGATCTCTCTTTCAATAAATCATTTACATATTTGTTGCTATGATTTTTTTTCCAATGAAAAAACGTCAGTCACATCCCGGGGGGAAAACCCCACAGGCCCGGCCGGGCGTCGTGACGTCAAAAGGACAACCCCGGAAGGAAATTCTCCCCCTTCCCGTGGGGGCCCTGTAACGGGGCAGGAGCCGCACGGGTTCACCCATCCCGTGCGCTGCTGCCCGGCCGACAGAGACGCGGGAGGACCCGATCCCCCCCCTGCGTTTTCCCTTATTATTGCGCCCCCATCCGTCCGAAAATTTTTAAGGGGGAAAAACCGCCCCCCCCCCTCCCGGGACCCAAACCCGGGGGGGTCGGGGCCGACGCTGGGGGGGTTTAACTGAAAATACCCGGACACCCCGCCCGATGAAGCGGAACTCGGGCCTTAAAAGTTCGCGCGATCCTCAGGACTTTACCCTACGTCCAGGTGCGTGACCCCCAAACCACCGGGACGAAGGGAAAAGGGCCCAAGGTCGGAAAGGGGCAATAGATTGGGATATTTTAAAGGGGTTTGTCTCCTACTGTTTTATGGAGAAAAACCGGCATTATTTCATTCATGGCGCCCCTGTCCCACCCCCGGGTCAACTGTCGAAATTTTGCAAATGAGTAAAAAGGGGGAATTTTTTTCCCTAAAATGGGAAACCAATTTGGCTTTCCCCAGGGGGCTTTTAGCCTTTCCTTTTTATCAACACTTTTGGCTAAATGGGATGGACGCTGCCTTGGTTTTGCCCTTTACAAATGATAAAAACTAAGGGATTTTTTGTTTTGTTAAATCCCTAAATAATAATACAGCTTCCTAATGCAAAAAAAATTTTGAAAAATAATCCTGAAACAGATAAAATTTTAAAAAGCCCCAGCGGGAAACTTGTTCATCTATGTCACTGACGAGCTTTAACTTTTTAGAGCTCTGTAGTTTTTTGTGCCCAATATTTCATTCCCAGGGATCCACCCACACCCCCAAAACAGGAAGTGGGACCCTTTAAAGCTGGCTGTGAAGAGCAGGCTCCGTGGACACAGCATGGTGAGAGCACCCCTTTAACCCTTGTTTTCATTCATTTCTGAGCACACATTAATAGCAGACTTTTCAATGTGCTTACTTGCTATTAACCTTGTACCCGGGATCGCCTTCTTAAAACACAGAAATTTGTTTTTTCTGGACCGCTTTCTCCACTCCAAACCCCCTGGGTGGCCCCTCAAAAATTTATTCAAACCTGGCACAGAAAAACAATGCCGCCCATCTATGGTTTTAATCTTTCCCCGGGCCCTCCTAAATTATTTTTTTTAGTTGTCAACTAATTCTCTTCACAGGGTTCCCGGGCTCGGGTTTCCCAAAAGGGCCGCTTATAGAAAAAACTTTGACTTTTTTTTTTGGGATCCTTTAATATTGGGGGCCTTTTTCCACAGCGGGTTTTTGAAAAAGGCAGTAAAGGCTTTATAACCAGACTTTGAAGCTGTATAGGATGGCAAGACCCTTCTATTTCCCCAGGGACAACAAACGTGCAATATTTACAGAAAAGACTTCCCCCACTTTCCTTATTTTTTCCTTCAACTAAGAATATACCAAGCTAGGAGGAGAGACTACTTAGATAAGAAAGATTTACAAGGAATTGCCATAAGACAACTAATTTATATACGTTGATGACCTTTTAAGTAGGCAGGTTGTAGAATTAAGATAGGTGAGCCCCCCTAGCCTCCTTATGCCCACTTCTGTCCCATTTCGGTTCTATTTCTTCAAATCACTTACAAATCTATCACTTACAAATCTAGCAGTTCCATATATTGCACTGCTATAGATCGTAAGTTGACCGATGGTCAAAATTGACCTCAGCTCTCAAAGTTATACTGTTATTATTATTAGGTGAGGGTTCAACCTCAGACTATTGGAGATGCCAAAAGTTACCTGGACAAACATTAGGCCATATGTAACCATTCTCAATAATTAAGGTGAATGCTGTAAAGAGTATATAGTGGTTTCTAGGCAGTGTCAGACTGGGGCCCACTGATTTAGTTGATTAATGGGGCACATTCTACAGCGACTGTACATGATTGCATGTCTCTACCTCCTGCCTTGCTTTTTCTGCTTTACTCCTTGATAAGCAGCCAAAGGCTTGCTATTCTCAGTGGCCGATGTTGCCCAAGGACCACCATGCCCAGTGGGTTTCAGTCCGTGCCCATTTCCAGGGCGCTCATTTACTCCTTTAGTTACCCACATTACGGAGTTGACTAGAGAAGACCGAATGTAACAGACATTTTAAAGGATCCTTCAAATATCTCACACCAACTAAAGCAGAAATAGTGCCGATATGTGGTTTACTAAAGTCGCAAAGAGTGTCCATTAACCCCGGAGCATTTGTTCTGCTTTGTATTACACACAAACCCATTCATTTCAGAGGACACTGTGTAATGCTTAAAGGGGTTGTCTCACTACAGGGATTGCTGCTTTTTATGTTAAAGATCTTGCAAAAACAAGTCACTTTGCAATATATGTCCATTAACAGTGTCCTACCTATTCCTAGATATCCCCTCTTGTATGGGCTGCATCAGCTCCTCAGGTCGCTATAGCTACAGACCTGTTTGGTCTCTCCTGATAGGCTGCCAGCACTGGTTGCTATAGCTACAGACCTGGCTTCTACTGCAGCCTATTAGAAGCCAGTAAACACGCCCCTGAATTCAAAATGAAACCAAGAAAAGAGGACTGAGGTGAGATGAATCAATGTAGTGAGACAACCCCTTTAACCCCTTCCTGTCGCAGCCAGTTTTGACCTTCCTGACAGAGCCCCATTTTTTAAATCTGGCTTGTCACTTTGTGGGAATAACTTTGACACTTTTACCTATCCATGTGATTCAGAGACTGTTTTCTTGTGACACCTTGTGCTTTAAGTCAGTAAGAAATTTTGGTCCATACAATCCTTATTTATGAAATTTTGAAAAAGTTTGCCATTTTCAAACTCAAAAACTTTGTGTGAAACATATATCGTTATTCCACTCAAAATAGTTTAACTAGCATCTACCATATGTCTACTCTAGGTTGGCATTTTTTAAACTTTTTTTTTTTACTATAAGGGGCTTAGAAAGTTAGTAGTAATTTTTCATATTTTCAAGAAAATTTTGGTTTTGATATCCCTACAAATGACTTAATCTAAGAAACTACATCCCTTACAATGTTTAGGATGTTGTTAACCCATCAGGTATTTCACAGAAATTACAGCAAACTGGAGGTGAAATTTCAATATTATACTTCTTTTGGCACATTTTCAATTTTTATCCATTATTTACTGGAACTTGTTAGATCTAACCAGGGAAATGCAACTCAACATAGATTCCCCAGATTCTGCCGTTTTTGGAGATATCCCAAATGTGGCCCTAGTGCGCTATTGGGCTCAAGCACAAGCCTCAGAATAGGAGAAGCACCTACCGGATTCTGGGGTCTCATTTTCATTACAATTTTATTCAGACACCATTTCAGTTTTGCGGACACCCAGGTGTTTCCCAATTTTTTTTAAGCGTTAGGTGGTGAAAGTGCAAAAAAAAATATTTTACACAAAAAATGCAATTTTAGCAGAAAAGATGAGAAATTGACAAGGAACCCTGTAAAAAAATAAAGCACCCCAAATTTTGTTAGGCAATTTATTCTAAGTTCGGCAATACCCTATATATGGGTGTAAACTGCTGCTTGGGCGCATGTGAGGGCGTACAAGGGACGGAGCGCTATTTAGCTTTTGGAATGCAGATTTTGGTGGCATCTGCAAAGCCCCCAAAATACAAGAACAGGTTAAACCTTCCAGAAGTCACTCAATTTTGGATTTTGGATTCAACACCCCTCATGGGTCTTTTCTATGGGTGCATTGTGCATTTTGGGTGCACAGGTGTTCCATAGTTTTTTTTTTTTTGTTTTTTTTGAATTGGGCCATAAATATGGTGGTGTAGGGTTAATGCAGTTCTGCCATTGTTTTTTGTGTTTCATTTTTATAGAGGTCGATTTGTGGTATAAATGACAATAACTTTGCTATGTGGGTCGGTACAATTATATAAATTTGATATAGTTTTGATAGTTTATAAAACATGTTTTAACTTTTATCTGTCTGCATATAGAGCTGATTAAGGGCTCATTTTTTGCAGGATGAGTTGATGTTTTTAGTGATACTATTATAGGGTGATGCTTTGATTACTTTTTATTAAGGTTTTTGTGAGGCGTTTTGAACAAAATACAGCCATTGTGGTAGTGTTTGTAACTTTTTACAGCAGTCACCATGCGTTATAAATGAGCTTTACTCAGCAGGTTGGTAACATTACAGCGATACCCAATTTGTATATTTTGTGTGTTTTACTGCTTTAAACATAATAAAAACACTAACTCAAAAAAGAACACTGTCTTTGCATAGTCATATTCCGAGAACTAATAACTTTATTTTTCTGTGTATGGAGTTGTGTAAGGGCTTGCTTTATCCAGGATCAGTTGACGTTTTTATTAGTATCATTTTGCCGTTAACAGTTAAAACCAGAAGTTTCCATACACTAAATAAAAAGCCCCATTTGCAGGTTTTTCTCACTATCCGACATGAAATCAGAATAAACCTTCCCCGTTTTGGGTTAAATTTAAAGGAAACCAAAATTATTTATATTTCCCCAAAATGCCAAAATTTGAAAAGAAAAATTTTAAAGGGGGAAATTTTTTATTTCTTTGAAATTTAAAAAAAGGGTTTGATAAAATTCATTAGTTTTTTGGAAGCTTTCCCCTTAAACTCTTTTGACTTGGATAAAACCTTTTTGGGAAAATTGTTTTTTACAATGAACGGGGCACCTTCTTTTTATCGGGAAAATTTTAAACCCAAGGATGACCAGACTTATCAATTCCACAATTCTTTTCCCTTTGAAATCTTCCTGTTTTTCTTTAACATTTCCCACTGTTACCACAGAACAGTGTTTTTCTGGTGTCCCTAAAAAAAAAAAACAAATCCACCAGTTTTGCGTTAATTAACTCAATGTTCCCAAAAAAACCTCAGAAGTTTCCCAAGACGAAAATCTTTGGAAAAGTCCCAAATTGTTTAAAGGCAGATTTAATCCTATGTATGGAAATTTTTGGGTTTTTTCCCAGAAAGAAAAAAAAAATCCCTTTAAATTCTCTCTCTTTTATTCTGGCTTTGGCAAATGTAAATTTTTTTTGGTTCCTAATTGACCAAAAAAGGGGAAAGGGGTTTATTCTGTTTTTTATGTAAAGAAGTGAGAAAAATATGCAGACCTTTTTTATATATGTATGGAAACTTCCTGGTTTCAACATTTATATCACAGAGCCAGCTTCTCTTCCCTTTACCTAAAACCCCCCGGGTCAGAATTTAGCTTCCCCTCACATATAACAATAAAATTCAGAGCCCGCTTCTCTCCAAAAACCCTTTCCCTATTTTATATAAACCCTAAAAATCCCAGAGTTTCAGCTTTTTCCCCTTTTAATCATATAAAAACCCCTTTTTTTATATTCCCAAAAAGAGCTCAGCTTCTCGCCTATCATAAAACCCTATAATCCCAGACCCTCAGTTTCCTGTTTCTATCAGATAACCCTATATATCCCAGACCCTCAGTTTCCCTTCACCCTTTTCCTTACCCCCCATATAACCCATATAACCGGGTTTTTTTCCAAAAAACCCTTTTTCCCTGCTTTTTTATCTTTTAAATAAAAACCCTTTTTATATATTCCCAAAAACTCAAGGGTTTCGCTCCCCCCCTCTATCAAAATAACCCTATATATCCCCCCGAGCTCCATTCCTTCCCTCTCCTCTATCATAAACCCTAAAAAAAAAAGGTATTCCCCCCGCATTTTCCCTTTCCCCTCCCCCTTTCAAAAATCCTTTTGCATGATCGGGAAAAAATAATAAAAAATACGGCCACCCTTTAACCAATCCCTTTTAAATTTTTTTACTTTTAACGGCCCTTCCCCCTTCCCAAAAACCCAAAAAGTTGCCACCCCCACCTTTTTAAAAAAAAAAATGCTTTTTAAAGGATTTTTAATTCATTGCCCCCCCCTTTTAAAATTCCAATTGCCACCAATACAAAATGGGAAATTGAAGTTTCCGTCTCTTTAGATCAGCAAGACAACAAAAAAAAACAAGTTTAGCAACAAAGTGGCTTTATTGGCTTCTTTTTGTCCCCGGAAAATCTACACAGGGGTTTGGGAATGGGATTTAGCATCCCCATTTCTCCCAATAGCGAGAGCTAAACAGAAGCTTAAATTGCTATACGAAGATAATGATGTGCTTTTTAAATCAGAAACCCTTTTGGGAGGCCCAAAAGCTTTTAAATAAAACATCGTGCACTCTGTAAAAGGGTTCCGTCAAAGGGTTAAGGGGCTTCTTTTCCCCCATGGTCAGGCCCTTGTGTGCAATTTTGTCTCAAAGGTGGGGAAATCCAACCCTCCCGGAGAGAGGCATGCAATTAATAGCGACAGATCTTCCCCTGTTAATTAGTTATTCTGATAATAATCCACTTGCCCCAATGCTTTGGCCATGGAAAAAAAGGAAAGAGGGGGGTGGGAGATAAAAAAAAAAAGGTGACACTTTAATCACTGCAGAGAAAACAAAGTAAACCTTTTTGCAAAAATAAAGCATCGGCTTCTTTTCACAGCTTAACAATTTTAGCTTAAAAAAAATCTCTCTTCTGGATTACCTTTTTAAAATGCAAAAGGACTCGTTCTAATATCCTATTTGCATGTGCTGCTCACCCCAAGAAAAAAAACACAAACAATTGCACCATAAAAGAGAATAAAATAAATCATTTTTATTTTGCGGGGAAAAAACGTCGCCCAAACAAGACCCAGAAGAACAATTGCAGAATTACCAAGATGAAACAAAATGGAGAGAATTTACATCTTACTGCTTCTAACAAAACGGGTTTTGCTTGTTGCATTTAAAAAAAAAAAAAAAAAAAAAAAAAAAGACTTGTTTCCATGAATTTACCCTTTTTGGGGCCCCCCTTAGAGCTAAAAGTGTTCCCGGTTTTTAAAAATAGGCTCTAAGGACAAAGCGGGGGTTCAGATGCCACGTTTTAAAGAAAACCAACCCCTTAAAACCAACTTCTGACCCATTAAGGACCCTTAAAATTTTGCGGGGTTAAAAATTTTTTAAAGTCCATACTAAAAAGGGGGAAATATTTAACTCTAAAAATTTTCCCCTTTAAAAGGGGTTTTTTTTCCCCCAATCTCATTTCTACCCCCCTTGACCCAAACCTTAGCTCTTGTGCTCAGAATGGGGGGGGGGTTTTGTTATTTGTTTAAATTTTGTATCTTGTGACCCGGCGGGAGCTTCACCTAAGGCCTTTCCTCTCTCTAGTGCAGTTTTTCCACCCCAATTTCCTCGGGGGGCCCCCCAACAGGTCATTTTTCAGGATTCCCATAGAATGCATGACAAAAATTTTATTTCATTTGTGTAATGCAAGGGAAAATCCAAAAATTTGACCTTTTTTGGTGGGGTCCTGGGGAAACCGGAGTTGAAAAACATGCTTTTAGTAAAAGGGGCCGGTTTTTGTAAAGCATTTTGAGTAGCTGAGCGGAAATTTTTTCCCTTCCGGGGACAAGGGTCCTAGGGTTTAAAATCCCTGCAGGAAAAAAAACCTTTGTTTTTTTCCTCTTTATCAATGCACATCTAAATTTTTTTTTATTTATTAAATTTGGAAACTTTTTGGGCTAAAAAACTAAGGGTACAGAGGTTTGGGATTAAATGAACACCTGGGATTTGAACACTCAGTAGCGGCCTGGAGGGAGAGGTGATGTCTGGCAGGGGGGGGGGAAAACTCACAGCCCGGGGTCTTTATCCCCTGGAGATGAGTTTGGGGGAACCAAGGGATCACAAAAGGACAGTTTAAAAAAAAAAAAAAAAAAAAAAAAAAAACAAATCCAAAATTTTTTTAATAATGAAAAAAATTGTTTTATTTCTTTTTGCAAGTTTCCCCCAACGTCAATTTTACTTCGTGGAAAAAACCCCTTTAAAGGGGCCTTTCCACATGGAAAGGGTTTGGAAACCCCCGCCGGTTTTCCCACGGGCCGTGCACACAGCGCCAGGGGCCCCGCCTTTTTTTCCCCCAGTTTGGGGGGATTCAAGCCCCCCCCCTTTAGCATTAAAAAATGTTCAGATTCCCCCGGGAAAAACCGGGGGGAAGAATGAACATTTCAAACGTTTGTCAAAACCCCCCGGGCCCGGAAAACTGTGCAGTGGGGACTGCCACGAGGTTTTTTCCTTTAAAAGGTCCATTTTAAAAGTTTCCCCCCCCCGGTTTTTTTAAAAGGACTTTTTTTAAAAAACCAAAAAAAACGGTCATGAAAAAAGGGGTTTAGAAAAACCCGTGCTGGGGGGGCCCAAAGGCCCTAAAAAGTCCCTTTCCATCTTGCAATGGTGGGGAAAAGGAGAAATTTAAAGGGGGGGATTTTTTTAATGTTCTTTAGTACATATACTTTTAAATATCTACAAAATTAAAAGTTTAAAAGGTCTCCCCCCTCCCAACCCCTGCACTGACTGGGGTAAAACAGCCTGAAAGAACGGCCCTGCGGAGAGAGATTTTTTTCCCCTTTACCGGGGTTTTCCCTTTACTTAAATTGTGGGGTAAAGGGGCGGCTGTAAGGCAGGCTATTTTAAAATATGTAGCCCCAAAAAAGGGCCAAAATTTTCACCCGATTGTTTTAGGATGCTTTAATCCCAAACTATAGTTTTTTAAGATTTTAAAGTTTATAGCCTGATCTTTCCCAGTTAAATACTTTGTTTTATTCCAATGGGTTTAAAAGGGGTTTGGGTCTCACACATTAAATTCTTTTTTACCTCAGCCCGGGGTTTTTTTGGGTTTCTTTTTTTAATTTTAGGAGGGTTTACTGGTTCTAATAGGTTTGCAGTAAAGCCAGGTGTGTAGTTTATAGAAAACCAGTGCGGCGTTTTCAAAAGGGGATCAAAACAGGTTTTGTAGCAAAAGAACCATTGCTGGAAAGCCTATCATGAAGATTGAAACAGGTCGGTAGCTATAGAAACCCAGTGCTGGAAAAGCCTATCAGGAGGGGTTTCAAACAGGTCTAACTTTAGCGACTTGGGGAGCTGATGCATCCCATTACAAGGGGGGGAATACTGGAATGGGTCCGACCCCTTTTTTAAGGGAACCATTTGCAAAGTGACTTTATGTTAAAAGATCTTGCAAAAACACACAATCCTTTAGGAACCAAACCCCAAGAAAACCGAAAATAAAAACTGTTAGAAAAGATATTTCTTGATTTATTCCCACCCCAAATTAAAAATTTTTATGCTAGATTTTGGACTTTACTTTTTTGCTTAACAGGGGGTTTTGGGATATAGGAGAAAAGACTGTAAAATAAAAACGGTTAAAGGATTTTCGCCCCCAAAGGCTTTTTTAACCCTTTAAAGGGAGGGGCGTTTAAAGGCAGTTACCCTGCTTAAACTTGGGGGGGGGGGGGCATTTTGGGGGGGGCGGGGGGAGGGGGGGGGGGAGGGGGGGGGGTTGAGGGGGGGGGGGGGGGTGGGGAGGGGGCCCGGCACTTCCCCGGGCCCATAACCCATAATCAACTGCTAGCGGCGCGTATACGCCGCTGGTAATTCACATGTCAATTATCTCCCCCCTCGGCATATTCGCCGAGCAGGGAGAGGAGACGTAATCCATAGTTCTCTATGAGAACTGTGAATTAACTGAAAATAAGGGGCCGTTTTCAGCCTGTAATTTGCGCACTTCGGCGCGTAATTACAGCCCGAAATACGGCCCATTTTAAGCCGTGTGGCCGGGGGCCGGCACCTCGCCGGCCCATAGACGATCATTACCAGCAGCGCATATATGCCGCTGGTAATTCACATGTCACATCTCTCTACCCGCGGCGGGTTCGCCGAGCAGGGAGAGCAGACGTAAATCCATATTTCTTATGAGAGCTGTGTATTACCGTAAGACTGGGACGTATTCCAGCTGTAATTTACGTCCAGTTTTAAGCCGTGTGAACATGGCCTAACTTTTGTATATAAATTTAAGCTTCAAAAGCACACACCGCTATCACTGACTCTGTCGATGTTAGTTTGTCAGATATTTACGACAGTACTACACCTGCAAACACCAAACTAAAATCTACGAGGCAACCAAGTTAAGAGCAGGACCCTAAAAATGTGATCACTGTTCATTTTGTAGAGATCAAAAATTATTACAGAAAAATGGTACAGACACTGGGCCATATCTACAGCTACTTGGCTGAGCTAAAAAAACATTTCTGGCAGGAGACAATGTAAGCCCCAGTGCTACATGGGATAAAATTGTGCAGGTGCAGCTCAATGATGAACAATTGCTCACAAACGCATCCACTAGGAGGGCAACTGCCTAGCTTTAAGCCAGCAAAGTGCACCACCCATAATGATATGACTGGAACTCTATATAAACCTTCTCTATGTGTGATTTTAATACTAGCAATCACCCCCCCTCATGGACAGTAGGTGTGTGAGTGGTAACAGGTATTTTTGCATTTGAGCAGTCTCCACTGTATGGTACTATGGCTTTTCTGCATACTGGTGTGAACTGGTTCTTAGGCAATGTGCAGTTTTTCATTACGCAATGCCCCCCACCCCACCCTTTCTTGTGGATGTGTGCGAGTGATTGTTCATTGGGAATCTGCACTTTGCAATTTCTCCCATGTAGCAATGGGACTTCTATTGCCTCCCACTGGGAATGTTTCTCTTTCTCCAGCAATGAAGCTCTAAGTATGGCCGCATGCCTGTGTTTTTAGATTAAAAATCAATCATTAAACAGACACTTTAGTCCTTTTTTCCCCCCCTAAGGCAGGGGTTCCCAACTCCAGTCCTCACGCCCCACCAACAGGTCATATTTTCTGGCTTTCCTTAGCATTGTCAGTGCATTCTGTGGGAGATCCAGAAAACATGACCTGTTAGTGAGCCCTGAGGACTGGAGTTGGGGAACACTGCCCTAAGGGATAAAAAAAAATCTACTTTCTTGGTGTTTAAGAATGGACATAATCACACAGTGAACAGACCGCACCAAACAAACTAAAGCTTCACCGGCTTACCGTCTAATGGGATGGGGCCATCAGGTCCATATGGAGGGCTCTGAAAGAAACAAGTTGAACCATCAGTGTCATTTGCAAAGCTGAAAGCAGTAATTTCCTAGTAACGCACCAACGTTCTAATGAATGGGTTACTACTATTTCTTGGAGTCATCATATACCATTTGTTCTAACCTCCGAAGAGAAGTAATGTAAGGATAATACAAATTTGGTGACGCTGTTCATTTTAGGTTGTGATATTACTATGGAACCCAAGTAAAATATTCAGGATTTGAGAAAACAAAGCCACCTTCTTTCACAACCAGCACCAAAGCAGTCATCAGGTTGAATTCAACAGATCTTCACTGCAATGTCAGACACAGCCCGAGGATTCTTCCTTTAAAAGGGTTGTCCAGGTAAAAGCTCGACTTTACATTGCTGCAGCTTTACAACCAAAAAAAGCCATAGATGCCACCCAACTACTATCTGATTGCCGACACCACCTCTGCTCTTACCAGATCTTCTGTTTACTTCCTGGTCCCAGCAGTCAGAACGTCAATGGTGCAGACGCCGATGGTCTGCAGTGGTCACGCGTCTTTTCTTGACATCGTTTAGAGCAGAGGTCCCCAACTCCAGTCCTCACGATCCACCAATAGGTCAGGTTTTGTGCCTTTCTTTAGCATTGCACAGCTAATATAATTATGGTCAGTGCATTGTGTGGGAGATCCTGAAAACATGACTTGTTGGTGAGCCCTGAGGACTGGAGTTGGGGAACACTGGTTTGGGGCATTCACTTCCAAGCGGTATTGTCAAGTGAAGACACGTGAACGCCAATCAGTGGCTGCAGAATGCACGAGCCGACTGCCAAGACAAAGAGGACTACAGAAGACCCCACAAAAGCATCAGCAGTGATAGTGCTGGAATGGAGGCATATGGGAGTTACATTGATTCATCTCACCTCAGTCCTGTGTTCTCAGTTTCATTTTGAATTCAGGGGCATGTTTACTGGCTTCTACTAGGCTGCAGCGGAAGCCAGGTCTGTAGCTATAGCAACCAGTGCTGGCAGCCCATCAGGAGAGAGAGAACAGGTCTGTAGCTATAGCAACCAGCGCTGGCAGCCTATCAGGAGAGATCAAACAGGTCTGTAGCCATAGCAACTAGTGCTGGCAGCCTATCAGGAGATATGGAACAGGTCTGTAGCTATAGTAACCTGAAGAGCTGGTAAACCCCATACAAGAGGGGATATGTAGGAATAGGTAGGACACTGTTAATGGACACATATTGCAAAGTGACTTGTTTGCAACATCTTTAACCTAAAAAGTAATCCTTGTAGTGAGACAACCTCTTTAAGCAAAACTTTTTTTTTGTTTTAGAAAGGCAACAATTTAAAGTAAAGTTTTCAGACTGACAACCCCTTTAGAGATTTAAAGAGATCCTGTCACATAGGTTGTGCCCCCCTTGCTGAGGGCAGCACAAGCCAGTGTCAGACCTGCTGTTCCCAGCGCTGTGCCCCTTATTCTGTAAGATGCAGCAGTTTGAGCATTTACCCCTCAAATCTTTTTCATGAGCAGGTTTTAGCTCCACCCACCAAAGGCTAGCTCCTCCCACTGGGCAGTTATTCACATGTTTCTACCTATTCAAAGTAATAGGTTTGTCAGTTGAGGTCGGCGGGGCTAGCCTCAGGTAGGCGGGGTGTGAAAAAAAAACTGACTCTTTGAATGACTCTTCTGGCTGAAAACTGCAGATATGAGCATTAAATACACGAAAACTACAACATCTTACAGAATAAGGGACACAGTGCTGGGAACAGCAGGTCTGACACTAGCTTGTGCTGTCCTCAGCAAGGGGGGCATAATCTATGTGACAGGTTCTCTTTAATCTTGGGGTGGTGTCTGGAATCGCAGTTCAGTTCTGCTTAAGCCATGGGGCTGAGCAACAATACCACACAACCTGTTGACCGCCATGGTGCAGGCTTTGAGAGAAAGCAGCCATATCCCTCAAGTCAAATTTTCTCCCAGACAAACCCTTTCAGCATAAACATTGACCCTGAACTTAAAGCCAGAAGACTGAAAATCTTAACAACTGGGATTTTTTACTGTTTTCTTCTGACCCAGTTCCAGTTTGTGGATGAAATAGGATACGGAGCTCCTACTTCGAAAGCTCTTGGGGTATGTGTTTACACGGCTAATTTTGGGGCGCATTTCGCAGCGTACTCCGCTTAATAAATGTGCCCCATAATTACGGTAATCAATAACTCTCAGAGAACTATGGATTACGCCTACTCTCCGCGCTCGTATAATACGAGCGTATTGTACGAGCGGGGAGAGAAGGGACATGTCAATTACTTGCAGCGAATACGTGGCGTGAGTAATGAATGTCTATGGGGCTGGTGGGCTGCCGGCCCCCCCCCCCCCCCGCTGGAGTACGCGCTCATCAGCACGAGCTCCCGAAAGACGCAATGTATTGCTGCGTGTACTGTACGCGCCGCAGTACATCGTGTGAACATAGCCTTAAGACTAAGAAATAATTGAAGCAGCAAAATGTTATTTCCGGTCCTAGATCAGGTGTAAAAAGTAATACAACTCAAAAAGATGCTGTGCTCCCTTGAAACGTGCATAGAACTTGAGCTGCCTGTGTCTAAATGACATAAATTGCTTGCATCGCGGGACTGAAGTATGATTAGCTCAGCTTGGAGGAGGACGACAGCAGAGACTAATGGGACAGAACCGCCTGCCGCTACAATGAAGGGCTGACAACTGTAGGAGTCCTATCTAACACTCCCCAGCCGGTGTGTATCCGTCTCGGAGAGCTGTAGGAATCTCATTTGTATGGTTAGGACATAGAATCTTATCTCGCCATTCGGAAGCATCACGAGAAAGGCGAGCCATGTTTATTCATCATCTTGAATTGATTCAAATGTGAAGCGCTTTATGGCTCGGCGCAGCGCACGCCATCATTATATCGGCCCCAATCGGAAGAGATCAGCCCTTTCGTTCTAAATATTGTTGTTAGAAGGTTCCATCAATGTCACATTACAGAAGGCTGCAATACCGTGAGCTGGGAAGAATACTCCATCACGGCCCGCGCCAGCATGCTCTATCATTTGCTGCACAAGTACTACAATTAAATCAGCCATCTATTGTGCCATGTTCCAAACAGGTTGACGTACATGTCACTCGTAAGAGATGCAAGCAGCCCGATTCCTCGCATGTTTTCCATCCATTCCGTCCACTCAGCACTCTACAAGCGTTCCGCAAAGCAGTGCTATGAAGTGAAGCTCTGGGGGCCCTGCAACGCAAAATCCGTAACGGGGCTCCCAACCATCAGACAGCGTTAACCCCTCCACGCCACCGGGAGTTTTGTTAACGTCTGTTCAGTTTTGTCCTCTTTCGACTAATAAGAGCTACAAAGTTTTCTGTCTACGTATAAGGAACTGTTTTCTTTTTTTGCAGGATAAGATTAACTTGCATTTTACCTTCATAATTTTTTTAAATTTATCATACAAAACTAGGCCGGGTTGTATATTCAAACAGACATTCGAGACCACTGCATGCAATTATCAGCATAAACCCATATATATATATATATATATATATAATATATATATAATATATATATATATATAATAATATACAATATATATACACAAATATATATACACAAATATATATAATGGACAAGGACAACCCAAGTTGTTATCAACGCTCCGTTCAGAAACCTGCATCACTGATGGTATGGGGTGGCATGAGTGCTTGTGGCATGGGCAGCTTGCATGTCTTGGCACCATTAATGCATGAAGCTATGTTCAGTTCTAGAACAACATTGCTTCCCATCTAGACGTCCGCTCTTTCAGGGAAGACCTGCATTTTCAACAAGATAATGCCAGACCCCATTCTGCAGCAATCACAACATCATGGCTACGTAGGAGAAGGATCCGGGGACAAATGGCCGCCTGCAGTCCAGAGCTTTCACCTACAGAGAAAATTTGGCACATCATAAAGAGAAAGGTGCGACAAAGAAGGCCCAAGACGATTGAACAGTTAGAGGCCTGGATTAGACATGAATGGGAGAGCATTCCTATTTCTAAACTTGAGAAACTGGTCTGCTCTGTCCCCAGATGTCTGTTGACTGTTGTAAGGGGGGATGCCACATAGTGGTAAAAACGGCATGGTCTCAACTTTTTTGGGATGTGTTGACGCCATGAAATGTTGAAAGAACATATATTTTTCACTTAAAATGATCCATTCTCTCAGTTTAAATTTTTGATCTGTGATTTGTGTTCTATTCTGAATATAATATTAGATGTTGGCACCTCCACATCATTGCATTCAGTTTTTAGTCACAATTTGTTTAGTGTCCCAACTTTTTTGGACATACATACATACACACATATACACATAATATAATATATATATACATACATACATACACAGTATATATACATATATGCGCACAGGGCTAATAACTCACCGCTTCCACAATAGCCTTTGCGTCTCCGGGCTTGCAAATGAAAGGACTTTCATGTACCGTAGTGTTTGTGCTGAAGAGGAAAAAAAAAAAAGAAAATAAATATTTGTAATTACATTTTGTATATTCATAGAATAGAACAATTTACAAAAAAAAAAATAAAAAAATGCTAGAATATGGATAAAAAGGGCCGGCAAGTAAACTAGGTCATGACAAATTGGTAACAGGTTAGAACCCCCCCCCCTCCAAAAAAAAAAAAAAATTAAAAATTCTATAGTACAGTCAAAAAATAAAAATCTTCTAAAATCCCACAATGTGATTATGAATCATTAGTCCTGGGATGTCTAAACTGGGCACCTCCATAAAAGAAGTCTATCAGCAATTTGATTGTTTGGTACAAGGAAAAAAAAGTCTTCCCAAAATGTTCTATATCTTCCATTTAGTCCTTCAGGAGAATGATGTTGCGTGCCGTCAACACATCAGCATCCTTGCACATAGTGGACAGGCTGTAGAGGACTTTGTATAATAGGTTTCTTCTCCATTATTATACTTATAACCTTTGGGATCCACACAGTGTTTTTTACCTATGTTTAGTGTATGTATCATGAAATCTCCTAATGTCATCTACCTATTCAGTCCCGTCCGACCCTTGGATACTTTGGAGGCCAGCTCTGACCATGCTTCCTTGTTTTCCACAGCCTCTTTCAATTTCTTGATGTTCATTTTTGATGGATTCCAACTACCAGACCTTTGGTCTCCAGTTTTTTTTGCTATTTACCATCCCGAGCAGCCATAGTAGTAGATTCTAGTGACATCTCCCTCATCACACGACCACAATAGATCAGTTTCTGTCTGGTAATGGGGGTGCTGCCTTTGAACCTCTATTTTCCCTTCTTAAATGTATGTTACTCCTATCAATATAATCTGGGTTAAGGGTGATAGCAGGTTGCCGTGACGGACAGCGATTATGAGCTGGGCCGTCCTTCTTGGGGCGATGACCCTGTTATTTGTGGAGGAATTTTGTAGTGTTAGATTTATAGGTTGTTGTTGGATCTTCTAGCCTGGACCCTCCATGAGTAACCGTCCATTGTTCCTATTAGAAAACCCAAAGCACACTTTATGACATTTCTATGGCTTATTGATGTGACTATCATATGGGGGCATTTTGTTGATTTTTAATAGTAGAAATAAAAGGTATGTGCTTTATTGTGGGAATCTATTTCTGTGATATTGACACCATCACCTCACCAGCGAGACGGCTCATGTGGGGGCCATGTCCTCATCCGAAACGCAAAAAATAAAATCGGTCTCAACAGGTGAAAGGAGCAATCATCTAAACCCTATCAGCTAGTGCGAGTGGTGCCATCATTAGTAGACACCCACTATCTCCCCTTAAGCAGGGAACCTCATGCCCTAAAGTGAAGCACTCAGATGATTAGCTCAGTGACTGCTCACATATCTATAGAGTATAGGGCTCACATTACAATTAGGTTCCATTATTAAACTCTGGCCATGTGTGACATTAGGGCCACATTACTGCCAGCACTGGAGCCAAACAGGTGACAAACGTCCACAGAGGTCTCCAGCTTTGCTCATGGTTTATGATTTATAGAACGGTAACTTAAGCTTTTCTTTACAGCCATCATGACAAATAAAGCTCAGGAGACCAATTATATCGCGTCCATCTAGTTTGGCATCACCGCCTGAGCTCCTTCGTCGAGTCTGTTCCTAATGCATCTCCTGTGGATTAAGTCCTAGGAGAGCTAACTAACACCTACCACACTTCCAGAGTTTTTCTAGTGTGAAATGCTCATTGAAGGAGATCATTCATTTTAATGTCCGGACAGAGTTGTATTTTTCTAAGAGCTCATACAACCAAACTCAAATGACCTTCAGAAGCCCATTCTAGCAGGACATAACTATAGGGGTAAAAAGTATTATACCTACTATACGCAACGGGATGGACGAAAACAAGATGAGGACACAATGGGGCTGATTTAGTTAGACTGGAATTACATGGACTGGTATAAGATGGTACTAATTTGTTAAGAGACGTGTCACCTGTGGCTGTTTGCCATAAAACAAATGTGCTGGTGCAGATTTCTACTACATTTATGCCTTTTGTGTAATTTATAGTGAAACTTTGCTGAAAGAAAGGAAGGGAAAGGCAAGAAGAACGGAAGGGGACCGGAAGGAAGGGAAAGGCAAAAAGGAAGGGGACCAGAAGGAAGGGAAAGGCAAGAAGAAAGGAAGGGGACCGGAAGGAAGGGAAAGGCAAGAAGAAAGGGGACCGTAAGGAAGGGAAAGAAAGGGGACCGTAACGAAGAGAGGAAAAAGGGAAAAAAAAAAAAAAAAAAAAAGACAGGAAGGAAGAAAGGAAGGAAAAGAGTAACATATTGTTACCCAAAACAGGCATGCACAAATTTTTACAACTAAAATAGTAGCACAGAGCAGTTCTTAATGTTTCCCCCAATGACATTTTAATTTCATCTTAATTTTTTTTGTAATGACCATGGGCTTCTTCATAAAAGGCGGCAGTCTAGATAAGTGGGTGCATGTACAGGTTGGATTCCTAAATCCAGCCAGAAGCTGGAAAAATGTAAAGGGAACCTGCCACAATGAACATGTTATCTCATGTGTGAACATCATGTTACAGAGCAGGAGGAGCGGAGCAGATTGATATATTGTTCTGTGGAGAAAGATTCAGTAGAACTTTTATTCATTTAAATTCCTGCATATTCTGGGTTAAGGAGTCCAGTGGGCGGGGTTATCAGTGACTGACAGCCTTCCTGGTATGAATGTGCATACAGAGATACCAGACAGTCACTGACAAGACCGCCCACTGGACTTCTCCCAGACTAAGCAGTAAATTGCATGAAGTTCTGCTGAATCTTTCCCCACAGAATGGTAGATCAATCTGCTCAGCTTTTCCTGCTTTATAACAGGATGTTTGCAGATTAGATATTAGGTGCAATGTGACGGATTCCTTTAAATATTTGCTTTCTTGAACATTGGAGACAAAGCTTGTATACGGGGCAAAGATCCAGGACACTGCCCCAGTCTCTCTCTAAACACATGGACATGGTGACACCTTTTCAAGCACCTAGGTCACGTGTCAATCTTCCCTAGCCACCCTTGATTTTATGAATAGGTTATAATTTTGGTCAGAGGTACCAGACTTTGGCTATGGATTGTGCAGGCCATTGCTTGGTTTCTTTGTATTCTATTTATTTGGATTCCCCCCCCCCCCCCTTTATAAAAGACCTGCAGTGGGCATCCCCCACATAACTGCCCGGCCATGCAGAATTAGATGCAGGCTAGCCTGATGACACTAGGTGGCATGGTTAGCTTTATATGATACAACAGGGAACGGGCAATGACAGCCTGGCTTCAGAGCAAAGTACCAATATCTGTGCTTGGATGTAAATCTAGAACATTTGGTCACATCAGGGAGCCGTCCAAGTATCAACCATCACAAGGACAGATTTATGCAGCTTTTGTTCTCAAATCAAACAGTGTAGCATTGGCTAAATGTCGACATTATGCAGTTTCATCGCTTTGAACTGGACAATTTCAAAATAAAATTGTGAAAATTAGGGGGGGGTGGGGGAGAGTGGAGGGAGAATTCTGCTTGTTTCCTTCTACTTTGAAAAAATATTTTTTTTTATATTTTCAAGATATTGAAAGAAAAAGTGTTCTGATTCCTGGGAACAAATCAACCTGACAGCAGGATGTCTGCCTACAAATATGAGTTAGCAGAGGTGCATTTGTCATGAGAGAAAAGCAAACATGCTGCCAAGACACACCCAGTGTCTTATCTTTCATGTAATTATACATAAATGTGCTCTGCAGACTTGACAGGATGGTACCAGGCTGCTTCCAGGTCACTAACAATTTCACAGTAGAAAGATCAGAGGGTGCTGCTAATAAGACAACAGGGAGTTCAGTAGCCTGGCTACTGCTACAGCAGTGGTCAGTAACTAGAGTAGCCTGTGAAAACAAGCAAGAGATCAGATCTGATCTAGTTCTGAAGTGAAGCAAAGCTGGTACAGCAATGTATTTGTAATAGCCTTTACCTTTGCCTACATGTTTAAAGCTAAAAGCAATGAGACGTTCAAACCCCTTTAAATGTTCTAGGCGAGGGGACTGAATACAGGAATTCCTGGGTGACGAACAGGATAAGGACTGTACAGTCATGGGCAAAAGTTTTGAGAATGATACAAATGTTAATTTTTACCAAGTCTACTGCATCAGGTTTTATAATGGAAATTTGCATATACTCCAGAATGTTATAAAGAGTGATCAGCTTAACAGCAATTAATTTCAAAGTCAATAGTTGCCTAGAAAGTGAACTTTTTCCCGCAAAACACATTTCGACTTCATTGAGGTTTCCTTAAAAGGACAGCTAACATCGTTTCAGTGATTGCTCCATTAACCAGGTGTGGGTGTTGATGAGGCCAGGGCTGGAATCAATCTGTCATGATTAAGTAAGAATCACACCACTGGACACTTTAAAAGGAGGCTGGTGTTTGGGGCTTATTGTTTCTCTTCTGTTAACCATGGTTATCTCTAAAGAAACACGTGCATCATCATTGCACTGCACAAAACTGGCCTAACAGGAAGAGTAGGCAGCTAGAAAGATTGCACCTCAGTCAACAATCTATCGCATCATTAAGGAATTCAAGGAGAGAGGTTCCATTGTTGCCAAAAAGGCTCCAGGGCGCCAAGAAAGACCAGCAAGCGCCAGGACCTCTCTTAAAAGTGTTTCAGCTTCGGAATCGGGCTACCAGCAGTGCAGAGAGCTTGCTCGGGAAATTTGGCAGAGGAGGGGGTGAGTGCATCTGCACGCACTGTGAGGCGGAAAACTCATGGAGCAAGCCTGGTGTAAAAGGAGGGCACCCAAGAAGCCACTTCTCTCCAAAAAAAAACATGGGGGAACAGACTGATTTCTGCCAAAGGTACAGGAGGGACTGCTGAGGACTGGGTAAAGCCCTTTTCTCTGATGAATCCCCTTTCCGAATGTTTGGAACATCTGGAAAACAGCTTGTTGGAGAAGACAAGGTGAGCGATACCACCATCTTGTCTCATCCCAACTGTAAAGATCCAGAAACCATTCATGTGGGGGGTTGCTTCTCAGTCCAAAGGAATCGGCTCTCTAACAGTCTTCCCTAAAAACACATCCATGAATAAAAAATGGTACCAGAATGTCCTCCAAGAGCAACTACTCCCAACCGTCCAAGAGCAGTTTGGTGATCAACAATGCATTTTCCAGAATGATTGAGCACCTTGCCATAAAGCAAAGGTGATAACTAAATGGCTCAGGGAACAAAACATGAGATTTTGGTCCATGGCCTGGAAACTCCCAGATCTTAATCCCATTGAGAACTTGGGTCAATCAAGAGACGGGTGGAAAAAACAAAAACCAACAAATTGTGACAAAATGCAAGCATTGATTGTGCAAGAATGGACGCTATCAGTCAGGATTTGGTCCAGAAGTGATTAGAGCATGCCAGGGAGAATTGCAGAGGTCCTGAAGAAGAAGGGTCCCAAAATGCAAATATTGACTTGCTGCATTAACCATTCTAACTGTCAATAAAAGCTTTTGTTAATCATAATATGACTGCACTTGTATTTCTGTATGTGATAAAAACATCTGACAAACACACAAAAACCAGAGGGCAACTGATCATGTGAAACTAGTAGATTTGTGGCATTCTCCAAACTTTTGGCCATAACTGTAGGTTTGTTTGTTAAGTTAAATTTGTATGCAAGTCCGAACAGGTATATTTATTAATGTAACTCCAGCACAAAAGGAATTTTTTTTCCCTTTTGGATAGTGCAGCCAAGGTTTTTACACTTGTTTTGCGGTCGGTGTCCCCATTAAGGAGATTTCACTTCATGTGCTGCTGTGGCATGCTGGGACTTGTCGTTCCACAGCTACTATCTGCTGTAGAACATGGAACAACAAGTGCCAGCATGCGCCATAAGTCTCCGTTTGTAACTAGGTGACAGATGTAAGTCGGAAATGTCTAAATTGAGAACTGCCTGTACTCTATTCGCCACAAAAAAAAATGGTTTCATGGCGACAGGGATGGTATACCCAAACCAAGAGGTCAATACACTGTAGAAATGTGTTGTAGAAAGATGGATATTCAGTTTATACTAGAAGCAGCTCAGGACTGCTTTACGTATTGGTGACAAGGCAGGAGTCCACAAAAACGTAGCACTCTATAAATGCTGCAGGACCTCTAGTTCATACAGAGCATCAAATCCACTTCCAGCTTCGGTCAAGGATGAATACGTTATCACCACCACCTGTATGAGGGCATCTACCAGATGAGCAGTCATTGCTAAGCAATCTATGTATTGGACTATAGGGCTCTTTTATAGTTCCATTGATAGTCACATTGCAAGGTTCCTGTGAGCTACATGTGAACGGAGGATAACTACATCCAATAGAGGGCGCTGTGGAGCTCCTCAGCTCTTTTCCCATAACTCTTTGCTTTATGCAAAAGAGTCAGTGAGGTCTGAATGGCAAGTAAACCCTCACACCGACCGATTTATTGGTTCCTCTCCTCAAGGAGAGATTTTTCCCCTTTTAAAGCCACTCTTGTCTCTCACCCAGTCAACCATTAAGTTCTACACTGCACTGATGAGGGGCAAATACCCCGAAACAGCTGTCTGTAGTTGAACTTAACTGGTTTGGCTCAAATCCCTTTCACATTGCTAGGCTCCCGAGAGCTACATGTGAATTGAGGATAACTACATCCAATAGAGGGCGCTGTGGAGCTCCTCAGCTCTTTTCCCATAAGCCTTTGCTTTATGCAAAATAGTCAGTGAAGTCTGAATGGCAAGTAAATCCTCACACCGACCAATTTATTGGTTCCTCTCCTCAAGGAGAGATCTAAAGTCATGATGTGTACCCTTTGGGGGGTTTTGTAGGTGGTAAATTGGGTTCCCCCTCATTACATTGGGTAGGTAAGGCTTAATAGAAGTAGAACTCACCAGTTGATTTCTCCTCCATCGGTGTTTTTGGTCACCAGTGCCTTCCATTGAGCATGGGTACATTTGATCACATCTATAGCAAAATCCTGCAGAACATAGTCAAAGGGACAGATGATATCAATAGAGACCGAGGATAAAAGTAATGTGCTTGGGGGCCTTAAAAACATTTAAAAGGGGGTTGTCTCACTAATGATTTATTTCCCTCAGCCCTGTTTTTTTTGGTTTCTTTTTAAAATTCAGGGGGTTTTTACGGCTTCCACAGGCTGCATAGAAAGCCATGGAAGAACTGTACCCATGGGGAAAAAAAACCAGTTGCGGGTCACCCTATCGGAGGATCAAAATTTTTGGCCCCCCTGGACCCTATAGAAAAACGCCAAGGCCGGGGGCGCCTATCAGAGAGATCAAAAGGTTGTAGCTTAGCCCCAGTGCTGGCACCCATCAGAGAGATAAGGGGTCTGTAGCAAAAATTTCCCCCCCCCGGGGGGGGGGGGTTGTTCCCCGGGGGTCACCCTACAGGAGGATCAAACGTCTGTAGCTATAGAAACCCAGTGTGTCGGGCCTATCAGAAGAGATCAAACGGTCTGTAGCTTTCAACCAATGGAGCCATAGAGAGGTAAAACAGGTTGTAGCTATGGACTGAGGAGTGATGCACCCATACAAGGGGGGAAATATCTAGGAATGGTAGGACATGTTAATGGAATATATTAAAAAGGTTTTGTTTTTGAAGTTTTTAAAATAAAGCAGAATCCTTGTAGTGAGACAACCCCTTTAAGGCTTCCTAAGACTATCACATGCCATTCAGGATATTAGTACTTTTTCAGCCTGGCTCTTTTCCCAGAATACCGTGCTTTAAAGCCCAGCGAGTTTACTTTAATCAGCTGACTTCTTACATTCCACCTGGTTGAAGGACAAAAAAAAAAAAAAAAAAAGAACTACCGAGCTTATTTTTTAATTTAAGCCTCAATGGCAAACTGGGTCTCGGGCTTTCCATCAGGAACCTTGTACCTCCTAAACCAGTCGACGGTAGATTCCAGATAATTGGGTTTCAGCCGCCTCACATCCTCAATATCTGAAAGCAGAAGATTCTGCCATTAGTATATTTATATATAATCCAATTAACCAGACTTCTTCTGCATTGTATGTGGAGAAGCTCGCGGCTGCTAAAAAGCGATTAGGACTTTCATGACAAGAAAAGTCATTAGAAACCTAGAAGACAGGTAGAGTGAACTCCAGCCCAATGAGTAAGAGGCTCCATCTCAAAGAAGATTTTACAGCGCTGTGATCTCCAAAAGTAAAAAAGGAGCGCGCTGCTACAAGGAGAGCTCCACATAGAACGCACATGATAGCAGCCTTGTAGCCGCACCAGGGGCTTCTTTTTGCCCCCCCCAGCATTAGGGAATGAGCACAACAGATTTATCCAATATAGACAGGGGGAGCATTGACCGCAGCACCCCCCCCCCCTTTAGCGTCTCAATGAGTTTCTTCACCTGCAATTGTAAATCACAATCAATAGGACTTGATTGAAGACTGCAGATAAAAGGCTGCAAATATTAATATGTGGAGATGGCATCTCCATCCGAAATGAAAGCTTACACCCATCTCTGAAGCAGTAATTGCTTACACCCAGCCGCCTTTTGTAGCGCGGCCAATCTCGGGATTTTTCAATGCAAAGCAAATGCTACAGAACAGATATCAGAAACGTAAAGGAAACACCAAACAATATTTCTCATAGCACATGGGAAATCAGATAACCCAAAATAGACGGTCGCTGGTTCTAGGAGAAACCCCCCTGAGCCCTGAAGCAAACATGAAGGGAATACAAATTGTGGCAGCAAATAATGAGGCGGGTGATATACGGATTGCAGCGGAAATACATATTTTATTTCATGGGTTTTCTTTTCCCCCTCAAGAACATTTCTTCTTGCTCCGTGATCTCTTTTCATTGGGTTGTTTACTCTGTAGTGAATTGTACATCCAGATAGGTTGATTGCAGGGCATGATACTCAGACATCCGGTAGAAGACCAAGAATTTTTTAAAAAGCGACTCACAGAAAAATTATAAATACCCAGTAAAATATTCAAATTTTTATTGATATGCATTAAAACACGACCCAATTATTCAAATGACCATTTAGCCTCAATCTGCCATATGGAACAAATATACATCCCTTTAATGGATAACATAACATAAGTGGGGTTTAAGGTAGGATAAAAAGGGGGCAAACCCAGAAAACATTATATACTTGTCGAAGCACACTTTTTAATCAGTATATGTGTATTATATAGAATTCATCTTGAGGTGATATCTACAGAACTGTGAGTGTGTGTATGCACTGTATATGTATGTATATGTATATCAGGAAAAAACCGCAGCACTCCAGTATAAGGTGAAAAATGTGAAAAACTACTTTATTCCAACATCCACAGGGCAACGTTTCGGCTCTCCTGAGCCTTTCTCAAGCAACAATGAACAGTGATACAGAGTATTTAAGGAAGTGAACAATTACATATGCAAATTATTTAATCAGTGCAAAATATTCAAAAAGTGATATATTGTATATATAAAAATATCATTTCATAAATGTGTCATTAAAAAACAGTGTACATAGTGCATGATTGTGAAGAGACATGAGAAGTAACCCCATGATTAAATATCAACATTATATATATAATTATATATTATATATATATATATATATTTATATATAATATAATAATATTATATATTTATAATATATTATATATATATATATATATATATTATATATATATATATATACATATACACACACAATACATACATATATATATATACACACACCCCACACACACACCGGCCACTTTATTGGGTACACCATGTAGTACGGGTTGGACCCCCTTTTCCCTTCAGAACTGCCTCAATTCTTCGTGGCATAGATTCCACAAGGTGTTGCAACGATGCTAAATTTGGGTACCAAGGGGCCCAAAGAGTGCCAAGAAAATATTCCCCCCCCACATGACACCACCACCACCACCCTGAACCGTTGATAAAAGGCAGGATGGATCATGTTTTCAGTTGTTGACGCCAAATTCCCTCGACCCTAAAAACCATCCAAAATGTGCAGCAGAAATCGGACTCATCAGCCAGCAACGTTTTTCCAATCTTTTTACTGTCCAATTTCGATGAGTTGGGCAAATTGGAGCCTCAGTTTCTGTTCTTAGCTGAAAGGAGTGGCCCCCGGTGTGGTCTTCTGCTGCTGTACCCCATCTCCCTAAAGTTGGCCGTACTGTGCGTTCAGAGATGCTCTTCTGCCTACCTTGGTTGTAACGGGTGGCTATTTGAGTCACTGTTGCCTTTCTATCAGCTCGAACCAGTCTGCCCATTCTCCTTTGACCTCTGGCATCAACAGGCATTTCCGCCCACAGGACTGCCGCTCACTGGATGTTTTTCTTTTTCGGACCATTCTCTGTAAACCCCAAAGATGGTTGTGCGTGAAAATCCCAGGAGATCAGCAGTTTCTGAAATACTCAGACCAGCCCTTCTGGCACCAACAACCATGCCATGTTCAAAGGCACTCAAATCACCCTTTTTTCCCCATACTGATGCTCGGGTTTTAATGGGGATTGTCTTGACCCTGTCTACATGCCTAATTGCACTGTGTTGCCGCCATGTGATTGGCTGATTTTAAATTAAGTTTTATAGAGCAGTTGGAAAGGTGTACCTAATAAGTGGCCCGGGGAGTGTATTTTTATATTATATATATATATATATATATATATATATATATATATATATATATTCTATTAAAGTGCATAACAGTGACGTAAACATACTTAAACTAGTCTCATTTGAATAGGGGTGGGGATGAACGCCTCCTAATATAAAGTACATCGAGATCATAACATACATGCATCAGCAGACTCTCGGCGTCCTGTAGATGCGCATGTCTGGCGCCGCTATACCACATGACTGTCGGCAAGGCAACGAACAACCAGTCTCAGCTCAACTCGCGCATGCGCACCGCGGAGATAAAGGCCGCTAGCGGCCATGTTGGTAAAGGTAAAAATAAGCATAAAGACAGTGTAATTATCTCGAAACACCTCCAATTAGATGGATAGTGTTCAAGGTAATACAGGAAAATGAAAAATGGGAAAGCGACTGACCCTACTGTAATAATGCCAGCCGTAAACCCACGATCAATGAGTACATAGTTCTCGAGCATGCACAGATATCCAGGAGCCTATCCAAAAGATGAACAAAGCTCCGGGCACACACATACATATACAGTGTATACACACTCACAGTTCTGTAGATATCACCTCAAGATGAATCCTATCCAGGCGGAGCACCCGTCCCCATTGTAGGGTATAAGCAAGACTGCAACTCAAACCTGGTTCACACTTTAGACAAAGGTGGGACTAGATTAGTTTTACACCGGACAGCCCCTATTGACTGAAATGGGGGTCTGTCGGGTTTGCGCTGTGGTATACATCATTTTACTGGAGAAAATAGCTCCGCACGATTGTTTCCGTCATTCTCAATGGAACTTGCAACAGAGGTTCAGAATGGAAGCACCGATGCAAGTGTGACCCGCCCTCTCCCCTCCCATTGAGAAGCACATCTTCCGTCGGGAAACCGGATGGAAGATTGTGCTTCTACAATGTTTTGCCGCCGGGCCGCCAGCGGCAAAACCGTCCGACGGCAAAACCTGTGCAGTGGGGACTGCTGCACGGGTTTTCCATAGAGCACCATTCTGCTCATTTTCGGCCGGTTTTTCAGGGGATCTGAAAAACCGCAAACCGGCTGAAAAACCGGCCTAAAACCCGTTCCGTGGGGACATGCCCTAAGTCATACGTGGCTGAAGGGATGATGTGTTCAATTGGTGGCACAAGAAACCTAGCTCTCTTCCCTGGAGCTCGTTTGCATACAAAACTATAAAACTTCAACCAGTGCCAAAAGTATTCATTAATAAATAAGCTAAATTTTATGTAGTATATAAAGTATGCCATCAGAGGGGAAATTCATATACACATACAGATTATCAGACCTTGCTCAGAGTGGTGGTAAATGATTCCTACTAAGAATGGTCTCCGGTTATGAGCGCTGACCTCAAGCTCAGTACTTGGACTACTTTTATTCAGTGTATTTATTAACGATATAGTAGAAGGGATCAATAGCACGGTTTCTATTTTTGCAGATGACACCAAGTTATGCAGGGTAGTGCAACCCATGAAAGATGTCCATAAAGTGCAAGCAAACCTGGACACACTGAGTGCTTGGGCATCCACTTGGCAAATGAGGTTCAAAGTGGATAAGAGGTAAAGCAATGCAAGCTCCTAAGAGGTGAAAAACTTGAAGAATCGCTTGTTGAGAAGACTCTGGGTGACTGTAGATTGTAGACTACAGAACAGCACAATGTCAGTCAGCAGCCTCTAAGACAAGCAGGATATTGGCATATATCGACAGCCATGGACTCGCAGGACAGGGATGTAATATTGCCACTAAGTAAAGCATTGGTGCGGCCTCATTTGGAATATGCGGTTCAGTTCTGGGCTCCAAGGATGTAGTGGAGCCAGAGTAAAAATCTATTTCATGTAAAACCCCCTCAAAAGACAGGGGGACACTCACTCCATCTGGAGAAAAAAAAGGGATTCAGTCTGCAGAGGAGAAAAGCCATCTTCACCATGAGAACTGTGACTGTGGAATAGCCTTCCTCAGGAGCTGGTCACAGCAGGAACTGGTGAGGACTTCAAGAAAGGCCTAGATAACCACTTACTATTAAATAATATTAATACGTATGTAGCCGTATAGAACATCTGGATCCAGTCTGAGAGCAACTTAGGGATCAGGAATTAGATTTTTTTTTTAGGGCAGATTGGTTTTTGCCTTAGGGGTTCCAAAGTCTTCATCCATAGGGGGAAACAAAGCTTAAAACTCTCCTTCTACCCCTCCCTTCATTCACATCTTACCCCACCCTTGGTTGAACTTTGTGGACATTTTTCGTTTTTTCAACTGTACTATCTATGGAACATTTGCAACACAAAAAGAATAGTATTGCCTTGATACTAACGGTACACCTATACAAAGCTGTAATATCCTACAACACTCAAGTGGAAATCTACTGCAAGTCTATCCGCGCTCTTCAGTGTAGGCTGCGGATATACATCTCTCTAAATTTTACATTGTGTATTACTTCGGTTTCATATAGTGTGTAGGAAAATAAAGGGAGACAATTGGGCACATTTATCAAGGCAGTTGTGCCAGAATTGTGGCACAATTTGCACTAAGAAGAATGGCGCACACGCTTTACACCACATTTCTTATGTGTTTTAGACACATCTGTGCCTCGTCCAACACAAAAGGAGACGCCTCAGTATAAGGGTCTGGATTAGCATGCACAACCCTGTGCCAAAATGTTACCGCAGTTAGTGGCATAGAGTAAGCCAAATAATATATTGTAAACGTACAAATACAAGGGCCAATCAAATAGAATGGATACCTTAAATACAAAGAATACCCCAAAAATTTTTATCCAATACAGTAATATAGAAATGTAAAAACAATTGTTTATTAAATCTTATAAACAAATAAAAAATATCAGTAACTGAAAAAAATCACACCCAAATAAGAAAATACCCATCTAATCCCACTGAAACAATGCTGTACATCATATAGGTAATAGGATCAAAACACATAAATAAGCGCAAAAACATAAATTTTTGGTTCATTCTAAAATTTATGTTTTTGTACTTATTTATGTGATGTTTTGATACTATTATCACCTATATGATGTATAGCATTGTTTCAGTAGGATTAGTTGGGTATGATTTTGTCTGTTACTGATATATTTTTTAATTGTTTATAATAAGATTTAAAGGGGATGTATCGCTTCATCAATTCGGCTTTTTTCTTAAAGCTTGATTCTCTCAGTTCCTGAAATCCAGGGGAGTTTCTTCCCCTCCCAGCTGGGTGTTTCTTAACATCATCCCCCCTTCACTGTTCATGCTCGCTCCCGAGTCAGTCAGTCCCCCTCTCAGTCTACATGTCACTGTTCTCTCCCTATGCAGTCTTATTTTGTAAGAGCTGTTTACATACCACAGGCCTGCATTCAGTCTGGACAGTCTTCTATGAACTCAGAGCACTGATCTCTTCTTCTTACAGCTGGAGGTTTGTTACAGTTGAATCCAGTCTTCTATGAACTCCTCCAGAGCACAGATCCGTCTCCCTTCTATGTTTACACAACAGGCAGCTAGGAGGGGAGACAGTTTTCTTTTATTGTCAGAAGAGAGCAATGCTGCTCAGTTGATCGCCGAGGAGCTGGTGGCTATATAGAGTGAAATTGTTGCCGGCCCCTTATTCTGAGTGAGAGAGGCAGGAATGCGCTCTCCTGTGAATACGACCGGGGGCCAGATAGAATGTAAATTAGTAGAACCATCAGCCAATGAAATGAAAGAAAGCGGAATCCGACCGGCACTGGGGAACAGTGTTTACAGAAAACGAAGATAAGGGACACTGTGAAAACAAGACAGTTTTGCAAATGACATCCAGTTGCAGAGTTGCTTGTTTTCACTGTCCCCTTATTCGGAAGGCCATTTAATGAAATGATACAACCCCTTTAAGTATTGTTTTTACATTTCTATATTACTGTATAGGATACAATTTCTTTTGGTATTCAAATAGATTTGTCAACACTATGATAAATTGTAAGACTATCTTATGTGTTAGATAGTATTGATATATCTGCCCCAATGTGTTGGCTGTAAAAGATCTATTAGTTGCATGCACCATGACACCGATAATGTGTAATTATTCCCGATGCCTGATCACTCGGTACACACTGTTTCAAGGTAGAAAAACCAAAAAATAGCAGCACTCCAATGAAATATTGTAATGTGAAAGGAGACAGCCCAGCAAATGCCAACTCTCCATCAGGGATAATCCGTTCTTTACCGGAATACTCAATAAAATGTCCATCAGCTTGTTCTATCTAATTAAGATTAGAATGATAAATATTGCAGCACAAATAATGAATTAAGGTGACCCCCATAGAAAACCATAAACCATAGTGATTAACTCATTTAACCCCAGAAGACCAGAGACATCAGTTCCGGCCCAGCTTTCCCATTGATCATATCAATGCTGATCCGGAGGGAGAGGGGAGAATACGCCGATGACGCTTTCATATCTTTCTGATTCATTAGCTCTTAAAAGGGTTTTGCCACGATCTCATTTCATACCACCTGCATCGAGCGCTTCAGCTCTGTGTGCTCAGAAGGGGGCGTGTGATTTATTTGAATTGCAGATCATGTGACCCTGCAGGATGACATCACCATGTCTTTCCTCTCTCTCTAATCAAAGAAAGGTCTGTTTATGTACAACTGTAAGCAGCTACAATGTAGCTCAGAGGTAAAACTTTTGCCTCCAGGCACAAGGGTCCTCGATTCAAATCCCTGCAGAAACCAAACCTGTGGATTTTATTTCTTTTTATCAATGCACAGACCTGATTGAGGTTTTTTTTTTAACTTTATTTGCACTGTTTGACTTATTACTAAGGAGTACAGAGGACGGGAGTAAAATGACAGCACCTGGGGTTTGAACACTCAGTAGCTGCCTGAGAGAAGTGATGCCTAAGCATGTCTGACCAGGAGTGAGGAGCTCTCAGCCCTGGTCGTATCCCCTGGAGACGAGCTGTAAACAATGGATCACTAAAGGAGCAGTTAAAACAAAAACTATGCAGAATTTTTAATAATGATGAATGGTGAAAATGTTTATTATTTAATTTACAAACTTCCCACGTCAATTTAACTTCGTGGCAAAACCCCTTTAAGGTCTTGTGTTGCTCACCGTTATAGAGCGCGGCCTCATGGTCTTCCACATTGATGGCTATTATTTTCCAGTCTGTTTCTCCTTCATCGATCAATGCCAGGGTGCCAAGAATCTTCACCTTAATGACCTCCCCTCTTTCGCAAACCTAGAAGAGACAAGGTTCATACTTTACTGATTATGCATTCCATATAGAGGAGAATGAAGTGTGTATAGCAATGTGTCCATGAAAGAAAGATCAGCACCCGGTAGGAAGGAGTGGTGCTAGTGGACAGGGTACTTGCAACCCCAAACATATAATATTACAAATCCACAGAGCTCAATAATGCTTCAAAAAG
Organism: Phyllomedusa bahiana; assembly: GCA_025379985.1. Taxonomy (NCBI): domain Eukaryota; kingdom Metazoa; phylum Chordata; class Amphibia; order Anura; family Hylidae; genus Phyllomedusa; species Phyllomedusa bahiana. Next base: position 7,286 of record JAODAL010009574.1, on the reverse strand, counting down.
TGTATTTATTGGGAGAAAATGGTTTACATATATAAATACAATACAGTGTGTCAGGAATTGGTACAGTGTATGTTACAGTAGCATGAGGTGAGGAGATATGGTTATATATGAATGCAACTGGAGGTCTGTGGGCAAAAGGATGGACGCAGAGGAGATTGAGCCGGCTGCTTTCAGACAGTCAATCTCTTCTGCGTCCTTCATATATAGCCATTTCTCCTTACCTCATCCTACTGTAACACATACTGTACCCATTCCTGACACTATTGTATATACACACATGTAAACCATTTTCTATCTATAAATACACTTTTTGAAGCATTAGTGAGCGCTGTGGATTTTTTTATATATGTTTTGGGTTGTAAGTACCTTGTCAACTAGCACCACTCCTTCCTGCAGCATTCCTTTTGCCCTCAGACCTCCAGTTGCATTCATATCTAGCCATATCTCCTTAAGTCATCCTACACCGGTACGTATACCCGCTACGATTGGTACTTTCCATACCCTACTCTACATTATCTTTCTTCCTACAAATCATTGTGATCCATTATGAATGAGGTCTAGTTCTGGCCGAAACAGTTACATAGTTAGTACGGTTGGAAAAAAAGACACGTGTCCATCAAGTTCAACCAAGGGTGGGGAAACTGTGGGTGAAGGGAGGGAGACAAGGATTTTAAGCCCAGCCTCCCCGCTGGTGAATGCCCTGAACCCCCCAAAAGGCAAGAACCAATCTGCTCCAGTGGAGACCCATCTCTGACCCCAGAGCCTCCACCAGCCAGGATCCAGAATTTTACATGGCTACGTACGCATTAATATTCTTTAGTTCCAGGTAGTTATCTAAGCCTTTCTTGAAAACTCTCTTTTTATGCTGTGACCAGCTCCTAGCGCTATCCATGTTTACAGTTCTTACAGTGAAGAACGTCTTCCCCTTTGGGATTAAAACCCTTTTTTCTCTTGCTAAAGGAATGCCCCCTTGTCTTTTGGGGGGGTTTTAAACTTAAAAAAATTTTTTCCCCATACTTTTTTTAGGGACCTTTATATATTTATTAAATAATCTTTCCCCCCTAAAAGCCATTTTTCTAAGAAAAATAAGTTCAATTCTTCTCCTTTCCCCTCAAAATAAGATTTCCCTTTCCCCTTATAAGATTGGGTTTGCTCGTCTTTGCACTCTTCTACTCCTTTACATTCTTCTATAAACGGGAGCCCCCTGAACACATATTCTAAGTGAGGCGCACCAATGGAAAAAAAACACACTCCCCTTGCTATCCTATTTTGTATGGAATTTAACATATAAACCCATATAAGTGTATCAATTTCCGGGTAGGATCTAGCCTTCCTGAAACCCCAACTGTTCCTGCTGTGACCAGCTCCTCAGGCGGCTATTCCACAGTTCTTACAGTGAAGAAGGCTTTTCTCCTCTGGAGATTGAATCCTTTTTTCTCCAGCCGAAGGGAATGTCCCCTTGTCTTTTGAGGGGACTTTACTTGAAATTACTTTTCCCCATACTTTTTGTAGGGACCATTTATATAAATTAATCAGGTCCCCCCCCCCCCTCCCCGAAGTCGTCTTTTTCTCAAGACTAAATAAGTTCAATTCTTTTAACCTCTCCTCATAACTAAGATGCTCCATTCCCCTTACAAGTTTGGTTGCTCGTCTTTGCACTCTCTCTAGCTCCATTACATCTCTTCTATAAACTGGGGCCCAGAACTGAACAGCATATTCTAAGTGAGGTCGCACCAATGGAAGGAAAAGATCACACTACCCTATGTACTATCCTATTTTGTATGGAATTTAACATACTGAACCATATACAGTGTATCAATTCCTGACAAACACTATTGTATATACACATGTAAACCATTTTCTCCCGACAAATACACTTTCTGAAGCATTATTGAGCGCTGTGGATTTGTAGTAATATATCAAGGTGTCCAGACAGCATGTATTATTGCTACATCACTCCACTAACTAGTTACCTGTGCTCCTGCTAACCCACTAATTGTGGACATACAGGAGACGCAATGGCATGCTTACAAATACAGGGGTCTCAAACTCAGCCACAAATACAAGGCACATAGAAATAATTTGGAGTGGACTGGTTGCTCTTATTTTAATTTGAAGCAATACACAATTAATGCACAGGTCGTTTTTGCATATTAAGCATTTATAATGCGGTGTTTTTTTTCTTCCACTATTTTTTTTTTTTTTTTGCTTGTCCCACTGACTGAATGATTGCTTGATCACTGTTATAGTGCATTTTGAAACATGACTGCGCTGTGACGTATTACACAAATTGTTAGCCTATCAGGCCCAGTCTCTAGCCAGAAGCCGTTAAGCCTCCAGCAGTCAAGGAAAGAGTCAGCAACACCATAATCAAGTAGCAGGGTGCCAACGGAAGACAAGTGAGCCCCCTCCTGTGAAATCCCATACATGCCAGGATGGCTATTGACAGCGGCATCTAAGGGGTTAAACAGCCATGATTGGAGGAGAAGATGCTAGTCTCAGCTTTTAGAGCAGGACCATGGCATCCATGAGGTGGTCTTGGGAGCTCTGGTGCGCTGTGGGCTGCTGATGAGAACCTCTGATGCATATTTGAGACCCCTGGTTTAATACAACGTAAGCTTATACTAGACCATCTTAAGATACCCTCAATTTAGCGCAGTGGCTCATACTATAAAATCTGGCACTTGTTTAGACCTGTCTAGCTTTGTGCCCACTTATTGGTTGGCTTAGTGTCGGACAATAGCACCAACCTGATGGTGCACAATGAGGCTCATTAAGCCATGCCCCTTTCTGTAAAGCCACGTCTCTTCCCTTGAAGCCAAACCCCACTGGACACAGCGCATAGAGGTCTAAAAATGTGTTAAAACACAATTTGTGTGGTATAAGAACACCAAGGACCACATGTATGAACCTGTTTAGGTCTAAAACGCACTTTTTTGCCCATAGGTTACTATGGGCAAAAGAGTGAGTTTTAGACCTAAACAGTTTCATACATGTGGCCCCAAAAGTCTGGTGCAAAAGCCATAGCAAGATTGCCCCCAAGGTTGAGACCTATTTGAAGAACTTCCATGTATGAATAAACCATAATTATTGAAGTACTTTACTACAAAGAGCATCACAGATATTAAGTTAGCACATCTTAATCTCCTCTGTTTGAAGTCTACAATTCATTACCTTACTTCCGATGTCGCATACATCAATAGGGTCATTATCACCACCAAATCCAGTATTCTCATCAATGCGAGTTGGATTTTCCCAAGTCTGAAAGAAAGATTATTGGGTTATCGTCTCCATTATCCACTTCACTGTCAAGTACTGGAATTAAAGCCATTAACAAGAAATGATCAAGAGTTTTACAAAAATGGTTATTACTACTCTGCAAAATAACCACTTCACAAGGTAGAAGTAATGTCCTGCGCTTATTTAACTAACATTTTACCGGTCAGATAGATATTTATGAACCAAATAGAACCTCAAAATTGCTGGTTTCTTTTCTTGGGCGGTGCCACTACAGACATTTCTCACCTATCCATAGAATAGATGACTGCCAGATCGCTGGGGCTCCCACCCATCACCAAAACGGGGGCCCACTAGGGCTATAGTGGCATGACTCCGTTAACGCCCAAAGTAGACCACTCCTTAAGAGGTATACCAGTCTCCCTGATTAGCTTTACACATGAAGGCAAAAGGCAAATTACTTTATTACCAAAATATCTCACTTAATTTCAAAGATACAGTAGGTTATCTTCCCTGCTGTTTGTCTGCAGATAGTTCCCCAATAAGATGAGGATACCCTTTTAAGAACTGGCCTATTTTGGGCCATAAGAAAACTTACAATTTTTTTCTTTGTAAATTATTGCATTCCAAAAGCCATAACTATTTTTTTTTTTAACTGTTCAGTCGATATAGCCGTTTGTCACTGACTAAAAGTGATATGATTAATAGGACTCTGCCATCAAAAAGGAGTAATTCTGTTAAAGGGGTTGTCTCGCTACAACGATTAGCTTTGAACATGTTGGGAACACTAAATGAAGACGTTTTCCAAATATATTGGGTTGTTAACTTTTTTGTTTGTTAAGGAGCTACAGGCGATTTTATCATCTTCTGAGCTTTCTCTGGTACCCCAAGTGACCGACCTGTGTACTCTCCCCCCACCCTCCCATGCTGTTTGTTCTGATAACAGGGAGTGACTTCATCACACAGGTCCTGCAGCACAGAACTCCAGACAGGGAGAGCTTGTTTGTTACCTGATCTTTCAGACAATAGACAGTAATTACTACTGTTTACTTTAACTCAGAAGAATCCCTGGTCCTGACAGCATGAGATTTATCTAATTAGCAGAGGTCTGAATACTGAGCTCATATGCCAATTACAGACAGCTTGACCAGGAAGTGACAGAACAAAGCAGCATTATTTCATTCATGCATCCTATGAAACTGAGATGAGACAAACCCTTTAAAAACAATATTCCCGCAATCTTGTTGTTGAATTCTTGGCAATATTTTTTTTCTTATTTCGGCTGTCCTATGCAATTAAAAATTACATATAAAAATATTGTATGTCACTAGTTGAAAGAGAAAACATTTGTTTGGCAGGGCAGACTAACTCACTTTACTTTAGCTGCTACATCTCTGTATAGTCATTAAAAATAGTAGGTAATGCCATAATGATCAGTCTATTGTTCTCTCCACACGGATAGATAAAATTATACCAGACCCCAAGCAATACATGAAAAGAAAATAGGGTAATCTTTTCTGCACTGGGTTATGGTGGCGTGGGGTTTCTTCACACTTCATTACATCAGGTAATTGCTGATAATACTTAGGGTGCTTTCACACAGTGCGTTTTTTGGTGTGTATTTTTAATGCGTTTTTTGTGCAGGAAAGCACAGCAATTAATGCTGTACATTGCTGCACAAAAAACGTGTCAAATCGTGGTAATTACTGCGATTTGAGCCGCGATTTTGTGCAGCAATGTACAGCATTAATTGCTGTGCTTTCCTGCACAAAAAACGCATTGAAAAAACGCCCCTAACACTTCTCGGGCCAGAGCGGACTAGAAAGACGGACCAACAAGCAATACGCTCACTGCCGTGCTATCAGAACTCACACAAGGGAAGTCAGAGGGAATCATGAATGAACATAGAGGGGATTCATATACACACACATAAAATTATTTATATATAAATTTTTTTTTTTTTTTTTTATATATTTTCTATATATATATTTTTTTCTAATATATTTTTTCTATTTTATATTTTTTTTTCTATATATATTTTTATATATATTTTTCTATATATATATTTTTTTTCTATATATATATATTATATATATATATTTTTTTTTTATATATATATATATACACACACCATACACACACACACACACCATACATATTGTATGTGTATATACACATAGAATTTTTTTATTATTACATACACATATATGCACATAACACCCAATAAAAAAACTCCATATAATAGTGTCATATTACTTATCAGTATGTGAAAAGAAGAATTTTTATGGTAGTGCCATCCCTTTAAGCTAATTCATGAATATTAAATCATTAAAGAGAAAGGCCACAAGCTTAAAAATAACTTTAAAGTATATGGGCCCAGTGTTCAATATTTACAACAGTTACAGAGCAGAATATATACTCTCCTTTAGTTTAGATCAGGCATCCTCAAACTGCGACCCTCCAGCTGTTGGGAAACTACAACTCCCATCATTCCCACAGTTATTTATTATACAAATGCATGATGGAAGTTGTAGTTTCCCAACAGCTGGAGGGCCGCAGTTTGAGGATGCCTGGTTTAGATAAAAAAACAAAAAAAAACCACACTATTCCAATTAACCCAGTATGCACCAAAGCATTTTCGCTTCTATACACATCACCGTTCCTCAAGGGGAACTGGAATACATAAAAATAAAATATCTAGAGTACAGACTGCCTAGATCGATATTCAAGTAGGTCAATGTTGGTATAAATTGAAGGGGCCCCAGAGTCTACTTGCATGCCCCTCTTTTTATACGTACTCCTCCAGTTTTTGGTGTCTCAATAAAGACAATGCACACACGCTGATATCAATATCATGCACTTGCACTTTAAATCTACCGGCTGCATTGACAGTATGAAAACTACATGCATGGAGTTTCACCATCATTTTAAGCCTTTTAGTTCCCCCTGAGGAACCATTATCTATCTATCTATGTACAGTTAAATGTGTTGGGCATACTGGGTTTATTGAAATACTACTGCAGGGGAATTACCACATGAATGGGGTATTAATTACAATCCATGTAATAGATAAACTGGCTCTCTATTCCAGTAGAAAGACCTCAAGCAGACCCCATCATGCCATATAGACACAAAGACAAAATTGTGCACTTCTGTGAAAGCTAGATACCGGGCTACACATTTTGCTCCAGAATGTCTTGATAGTTTTGATATTTCATTGTACTCTGCACAGATTATTATTATTATTTTAAAGCGCCATTGATTCCAGGGCGCTGTACATTCGAGGGGGTTACATACATAACATAAGTCAACGAGTACAGTGATAAGGGATAATGAAAATTGGCACACAGAGGAGAGAGGACCCTACCCGCGAGGGCGTTCAGTCTAGAGGGAGGGGGAGAGAGACGGAGGGTGATGGGCAGACATGTCTGTGGAGGAAGTAGTGACAATTTAGTGTAGGTTTAGGCAAGACTGAAGAAATGGGTTTTCAGGTTGCTTTTTAAGCTGGTGAAAGTGGAGGAGAGTCTGATGTGTTGGGGCAGTGATTCCAGAGTGTGAGGGAGCACGGGAGAAGTCTTGGAGACGGTTGTGTGAGGAGCGATAAGAGGAGAGCAGAGGAGAAGGTCCTGTGAGGAAGGGAGAGTGCGTGGGGGGAGATATTTTTGAAATTAGGGCAGAGATGTATGGAGGGGAGAGGTAAAGGAGAGCCTTGTAGGTCATGGTTAGTAGCTTGAAATGAAATCGCTGTGAAATGGGAAGCCAGTGAAGGGATTGGCAAGGGGAGAGGCAGGGGGAGGAATAAGACGGGGAGCAGATTAAGGATGGATTGGGGGGGAGCGAGGGTGCTAGCCAGGAGGCCACAGAGAAGGATGTTGCAGTAGTCTAGGCGGGAGATGACAAGGGCATGGACCAGCATTTTTGTAGTGTCATAGTTGAGAAATGAGCGGATGCGAGAGATGTTTTTCAGGTGGATGCGTGGTTTGAAAGATATAGCAGAGTCTAGGATTTCCCCCCAAATCCGGACTTCGGGACCGGGGAAGTGTAGACCG